>JASANA010004641.1:0-33294 GCA_030248095.1 Ptycholaimellus sp. GST1_10
CTTCTCCTAGGTCCACCTCCATCCCCTGCCGTCAGCTCCTCTCCAGGCCCCACTCACATCCACGACCTAACCGGCTTCCTAGCCCCTGCACTGCTGGAGGGGTGCCTTCTCCTCCAAGCCGCCTTCCCCGCCCATGCTCCATGGGACAAGCCCGCCGAGGAGAGCGTCCAGAAGAAGTGGAGCTCTGTGGAGAAGTCCTTCGCGGCCCTGAGCGCCCTCACCTACCCTTGCTGGCTCTTGGGCCTCCAGGACACGGCCTACCACCTCGTCATCTTCTCGGATGGCAGCAAGGCTGCCTACGGCTACGTGGCCTACTTGGTGGCCTCCCAAGCCTCCTCTTCCGCCAATCAAGTTTGCTTTGTGCTCGCCAAGGCTCGCCTAGTTCCAGCTGCCAAGAAGGGCGTCCTCAAGACGGTGCCTAGAGTGGAGCTCTGGGGCGTGGTGCTAGCTGTGCGAGCGCTTTGCTACCTCACCGGCATTCTCCGCTGCTCCGTCTCCCTCTCCACCCTCCGTCTCTACGTGGACTCCCACGTCGTCCTCTTCTGGCTACGCCAAGGCACCCAACTGTGTGCCTACGAGAAGAAGCGAGTGGAGGAGATGCGAGAGACTCTGGCGGAGCTGGGCTGCGAGGCAATGTACGTGCTCACCAACGTCAACTCAGCCGATGCCCTCACCAAACCCACCACCATCGCCTCCGCTGCCTTTCGCAACTTTCACACCGGCCCTCCTTTCCTCCAACAACCCATCTCTTCCTGGCCCAGCTGGGCGCCGCCTGAGTGCCCTGTGGAGCTTCGAGAGGGAGAGACGCGACGGCGCGTGGAGGTGGAGGGGAAGACGGGCGGAGAGATGGCTGCGGCTGAGAGCACCATCCTCGCCGCCCTAGCAGCCGGGTCCCCTCTCTGGGATCAGTTGCTGTTCCTGGACCGCCCATACAAGACCATCCTCCGTCAGCTGGCCTGGCTCCTGCGCTGGAGTTGCCGGGTGGAGATGCCTCCTCTCGGCCCCAATCTCACACCCGCCGAGATGGACGCTGCTGAGACTCGCCTTCTCCTCCTGCTCCAGCAGCGTGCCTACCCTCTCATCTTCAAGCGCAGCCTCTACGGCAAGAAGAAGATCCGGGAACAGCACCAGCTGGCGCTCGTGTGGAGGGAGGACGGCCTACTCAGCGTCGGCTCCCACATCGCGGACCTCCGCCCCATCCTCCTCCCCGGAGGACATCCTCTAGTCTGCCGCCTCATTCTCCACCATCACTCCCAGCTTCTGCACCCCGCCAACCGCACTACCCTCAACAGCCTCCGCGAGCGCTTCTGGGTGACCGGGGGTCTGCATGCTGTTCGAGCCGGAGTTCATGGCTGTCGCACCTGCGCCCTGGCCCTACGCCGTCCACTTCCCAGACCTCCACCCGGCTTCCTTCCGCAGCAGCGCCTCTCCACCTACGAGCCTGCCTTTCGCCATCTCCTGGCCGACCAGCTAGGTCCTCTCCAGGTCCATGTGGGAAGTTGGGGAGAGCTGGAGAAGCGCTGGATCATCATCCTCACCTGCGCCACCAGCCGAGCTCTACACTTTGAGGTCTTGGAGTGCTACTCCCAGCAGCCACAAAGCCCCGCTCTGGGCATGCGGGGAGGCGGGAGGAGGGGACGGACGCGCGTGCACGGCCGCCGCCCTCAAGGAGCCCCCGCAGAGCAGGCCGCGCTCCCTCGCAGCCGAGCTCCCCACCGGAGGGAGCGTCGAGAAGCGGGACCTCGCAAGCCCCTCCGCCCAGCATGGAGAACCCCCTCACAGATCCCCAGCGCACACTCTCCTGGAGGGGAAGCGCTCAACTCTCGCCCGAGCACAGCCAAAGAGACCCCGACCCCGCCTCTCACCCCGCCACCCCTCCATCCCATCGCCGCCCGATCCATGCCCGCCAAGAGCTCCAGCGCCGCTATCCACCCCACCCCGCCGCCAGCCCGCGAGAAGCCGCCACGAGGAGCCGCGCACGCTGGGAACGGAGCAGGAGACCGCCGCCTCCCAACAGCGCCACCAGGCCCAGCTCAAGAAGGGCAAGGAGTCCATGGCCAAGGAGGGAGACAAGCTCGGCCGGAGAGGAGCCGCGGGAGCACTGGAGCGGCGCATCGGCGCTGCTCCCTGGCGAGAGGACCGCGCACCGCATCAACGCTCGCCACGAGCAGATCACCCACTCCATCACCTAGCTCCCTGGACCGGAGCGGACCCAGAGCCCCGCCAAGCAAGACCCAGAGCCTCTGCCCAGCCGCCCCAGAGCCAATCCAGAGCCCCAGCCAGAGCCGGCCCAGGAACTGCCAGGCCTCCGCCCCGCCGAGGAACCCGGCCCGCCACTCGCCATCTGCCCAGTCTCCGGAGAGCAGTCGACGGGAGAAGACCCCGCCGAATCCTCAAGACCCCGACACGCCCCCGAGCCCAGCCCGCCGCCCTCGCTACCGCCCCGGAGCTCCAGCCGACCACGCCCACCCGCCGCTCACCGCTCGGCCCCGCGCCCTCCACCGGCACCGCGCCGGGACCTCTGACCGAACAGCCACCTCTCCTCTCCGCCCAAGACCTCTCCCATCTCTGTCGCATCTGTCCTAACCCTGGGGAAGGAAAGCCGCTCGACCTCTCTCCGAGGCCACCCCAGACACAACCGCCCAAGCACTCCCCTCCCTCTGCCCCTCCAACTCCGCACACCAACTCTGCCCAACTCCCACTCTCCCACGCCCCACTCTCACTCTCCATCTCTATCTGCAATCTCCCGCCCCTCTCCGCACCGGACCCCCTCTGCAGCACTCGACCTCCCTCCCCCCTCACCCCCTCCAGCACATCCGAGAAGAGCACCCCCGCGCAGCGCACTCACCCCCCCCTCCATCCGCCCCACCCGCCCCACCATGCCACCATTCACAAGCACAGCTCTCTCTATCCCGCAGCAGAGCCTCACCTCGCGCCACCCCCAACCCCCATAGCACTCCAGCCTCCCACCAGACACACCCTCCATCCACCATGCACAGACGCCCCACCCCCCCCCCCCCGCCCTCCAACAATCTCTCATGAAAGAAGGAACACAACCACCCCGAAGCGAACACCCCAACCACCCTCGCCACCAATCCCAGACCACGCCCCAACACCCCAGCCACCCCAACCCGCCCCCCCCCCCCTCACCCCCCCACACCCAAAAAAAGAGAACGAACAAGCAAGCACCAACCCCCACCACCCACCCCCCCCCCACCCCCAACCCCCACCAACACCCACGCACCCCCACCAGAAAACAACAACCCCACCAAAGACGACAAACACACCCCCAAACAACCACCACACAAAACCCAACCACACACCACCACCCAGCCCAAAAAAAAAACCAAAAAACACCAAACACCCACAACCCAAAACACAAAACACCCCACAAAAAACACACCCAAAACAACAACCAACAAAACCACAACAAACAAACCACACACACAAACAACAACAAAACCACACACCCAACCAAAAACCACCACCACCCACAAACCCACCCCCCCCCCCACCCCCCCCCCCCCGCGGCCACTGTCAATCATTGAAGAGTAGAGGTCAATTCTGAATTGGTTTTGCCGAGTGTCTTCCAGTTTCTTGTGCTGAGATTCACCTAATCAGAAAGATTAGTAAATCTAGATGGGCAAAGTCGAAAGACGTTGGCTGATTCTGAATTGGGCTGGTCTTCTCCAGCAATGCTCAAAAGTTTACAAATTCGAAAGGATTCATAAATGGTGATGGCCGGTGTAGATTGCAGCAGGCATCAGTGAGTTTGAAAACTGATCGGAGCCGATTTCCAAACTCGAGCAGTGGAGACAAAGCTTCTGCTGGATAGCTGGCTGCTGTTGACCGGCGAAGATTGCAGCAGGCAGCGTTGAGTTCTGAAAATTGATCGGAGCCAATTTTCAAACTCGAGCAGCAAAGACGAAGTGTCAGCTGGAAGGCTGGCAGCTGCTGGCCAGTGAGGGTTGCAGCGGGCAGCAGCGAGTTTGAAAACTGACCGGAGCCAATTTTGAAACTCTAGCAGCAGATGCAAAGATTCCGTTGCTGTCTGGTGGCTGCAGGGAATTTCAGAATCCGTTCAAGGATAATGAAATTGCTGTCAACGATGCTTGCGTAGATAGCAGGAAAACAACTTTTCAGTTAGTTTTCGATGCTCAAGCAGCAAAGTTGATTCTGTGCCGATGGAGACTGGGGCTGGTAGCGGAGTGCTTTGAAAACTGACAATAGCCAATTTTTCAAAGTCCAGCTGCGAAGTCATTTTCGGAGCTGGTTGGCTAGCAGCAGTAGAGAATTTTCAAAATCCGTTCAAGGATAATGAAATTCTGTCGACAATGTGTTGAAGATGGCATGAAAAGAAACTTTTCAGTTAATTTTCAATGCCCGGCAGTGAAGTCGAATCTGGTCTCGATCGTCGGCGTAGAACGATTTCACAAAATCCATAAGGATAGAGTGAAATCATTGAAGCGGGCTGGTAGTTGAAGAGGAACTTTTCAGTTCGCTTCTGGACCCGTCGCAGCGAAGTACAGTGGCACTGACATTGGCTGACATCATCGATGATGTTGGCTGATGTAGAGAGTTTCGCAATATCCACTCAAGGATAGTGTGAAACTTGGAGCTGCAATGTTGCTGGTGAAGATCGGACATTGAAAATAGACTCAAAGTCAATTTTAAATTCCTTGCAGCGTAGTCGCAGATGCCGCCGGATTGGAGTTCTCGAGGCCATCTCTGGCTGGGTGAAGTCCGGGCGCTGCAGGTGATTCTGTCTAGCAGCGAAGAGAAGGCTGGCATTGCAGGCTGGTCTCGATTTGCTGTCCTGTTCCGGTAGATCGGTGACTGGAGCCGTTGACTCGAACGCTGCTGTTAGAAGGCAGCGGCGAGATCAAAGGCTGGAGTTGTAGAAAGGGCGCTGTAGGCGGAAGTTGGGCTGGGCATTGTAGTCGGCTTTGTAGAGGTGGTCGGTCGGAGGGTACAGCTTAGCAAACCAAGCTCTCTGTACCAAACGCTGTGGTGAATTGCAGCAGTAACGTAGCGAGGATCTCTTTCATCGTGCACCGAAGGGAGAAAGTGGGGGGAATAGGAAGCGAGTTTTAGACAGAATGAACCAGGCATGGCTCTGCCTGCCGCATTGGCTCAAGGTCAACGAAACTGGCTTGGGAAACGCCACAGGTTACTTTGCTCCCATGCGCCAGTCTATTTGTTTGATCATTGATACCAGTTGAAAAATTGAACCATAATCCAGATTCCAGTCAATTCCCAGCAAACAAATTGGAAAACAGCCAACCAATCGTGCAAAAGCAGACAAAATGGTTTCAGATTCAGACAACTCTTGTTTATTGTCAGCGGGCTGGGAGGTGGGAGACGAAACTGCGTCACGACGCTTGAATGCAGGGCAGCTGGTGCATGGTGTCCTTCGAATAGGGCAGGGAGAGAGTGCCAGGCGGCATGTAGGCCGTCAGGGTGGACAGAGGAGCGGCCGGCTCTGGACACTGCCGCAAGCGCTCTCTCAGGGCCCACAGGCCGTAGCGATCGCCGCCGAACCCCGCAGCCCTCCCATCGTCTAGCCAGGCTACCACCAACTCAATCCTCATTTCTACCTCCTCCCCTCCATTGCAGGCTGACGAGAACCTCAGCCAGCTGTGGCCTCTCCAGTGTTCGATTGAAGGGTGCCAGAGTCCGCCGGATGTCGGGGAGTTGGCGGGCAAGGAGGGCGTAGGGAAGGTAGAGGTAGAGACGGGCCAGCATCGGGTTCTCTTCTGCCAGCTCGGCCATTATCCGGGCGTTTAAGGAGCTCTTCTCCAGCTGCCTAGTCGGGTTTTGTAGATTGAAGCAGGGCTGTTTGAGGGACAGTGGGCTAACTGGAGGCCTTCTGGTGGGAGGGGCATGTAGAAAAGGTTGGGGTTAGAAAAGGACGAGAAGTTGCCGGGGAGGTAGAGGACCAGGGGGATGCCCAGCTCTTGCTGAAGAGCGAGCATGGTTTTGTGGCCCGGGCTCACGGTGAGGAGAGCCGTCACGAGAGCTAAAGGGCACCCTGAAACTATGACAGAGGATTGCGGAAAAATGTTTAACATCAGCTTGAACCGTGGCGAGCGTACATTTCGTGCTCCATGGCCTTGAAAATATTAGCAGCATCGTCAGTGCCTAGGTAGTTTGTGAAACCGGGATCGAATACTTTCCCGTTTGTAAAGTGCAGGCCTTTAATTTTATTTAGTTTATGACAATTACAGTAGCAGAAAAATGCAAAATTTATGAGAGGCTAAATTTAATGGTAGGTTTAAAATGACGATTACACTTTGCATATTTCTAGGGCAAAACATTTGTTGAGCAGGCCCTCTAACCTTTTATAAAAGACCTCATTGATACCCAGAGATCTTTAGAGATATAAGTAACAGCTGTGTTAACATTATGCACATGAGCCAGTTCAAACCATGAGCTCTCAAATACCTGAAAAGTATTCAAATCAAATTGTTTCATGGTAAAAATTAAGACTTTCAGCGAATTTCGTTATCTTTTGAATAGTAACCTTATTCAGAAATCCTTGCTCTGCGAAAACGGGCACAAAATCCACGGAATCTTCTTTGATCCACTGAAACGAAAGCTCATTAGTTCATTTCTGAATGTTTTCTTAACCAGTGTAATAAATAACCTTTAGGAATTCAATGTAGCGACTAACATTAGGGCAAATCGACATAACACCAGCATTAAACGTGTTCCAATAGTGTGCGTAAGTTTGATTGATTGGTCCTGCATCAATGTATGAGCTGGCACATTTGTTACCCATGGAGACTGAATTTGTTATCCATGGAGACTAATCCTCATTTTGAATATTATTTTCGTATGTCGAGCTTGCTTAGTCGTGCTCAGTTTTGAAAAGGGGTAAAGAGATGGAAGAAAAGGAGACCATAGTCTCGAGATGCGGCCAGCTCTAGACTAGGAGGCAGGTGTCTTAGTAGTTGATCCTGGCTCTGCAGCGAGATGACGTCACTATCAAAGTAAAGGACGCGATCGAAATCCAGTCTCCAGAGATGAAGCTTGCTGAACTGGTCCTTGAACCGCTCCATGCCCACCGGCTTCGGCGGCGGGATCCGACTCACCTGCTCCCTCTTCTCTCCCTTCAAGAAAGAGGAAGGAGCGTCTTGCACCTTGTATAGAGTCCATCCCGCTCGTTTGAGACCTTGGGCGGCGGCGGGGGTGAGCGGTGCCTCTTGGAGGGTGAAGGCGATGAGCTGGGTGTCGGGGCGGCGCCACTTGGAGACGGAGTAGGCGAGGACCTGTGCTCCGGGCACGTAGGAGGAGCTGGAGACGAAGGTGACGATGGCAAAACGTCGCTGGCTGCTGTCAGGGGGCGCTCTCCTTTGCTGGAGCTGTCTAGCAGTGTTGGCCTCCTGCTTGAGCATCATATCGCGCATCATGCTGGACAGGAGAAGGGAGATGGAGAAGAGCGTCAGTGATACCATCAGAGTGGCGTAGTACAACCTCATCCTCGCTTTTCCTCTACTAATCTACTACCTTCAACCAATATACTCAACAACAACCTATCTAGCAGCAACGAGCAAATTTGCTCTGTAAAACAGTCAACTTTCTCTCGATAGTTTCTTTTGAAATATGCAAATGCTCATCATTCAAAACGGTCTAATGATGGATTTAATATTGAAATCGTTTTCGCTCAACCTTTCAAGTTGATCTAACTCTCAAAAAAAGCTCAAAATGTTTTTAAGAAAATGGCTTGTGCAAAGAAAAATTAAGCAATCAAATTTACTGTAACACAGCGAATTCTTGAAACCCAGGAAGTAGCTGGGGGAGAGATTGAGCTCGCTGAAATATTGGCCCATGCCACTTGTCAGCACATGTGACCCGTGGAGTGCACACAACAAGGCTCAAAACTGAGGGGATAGAAAGAGACAGAGACAATAGAAATAGAACGATGTTCTGGCGCTATTTGCAACCTCGGTGGTCGGTAAGTTTGGTGCTGTGAAGCAGTTGAAGCTGAAGAGGGCATGTTACAGATAGGAGAGGGTTTGGAGCCGTACGTGGGTAGGCGTCGTCTGCTTCTTTCTCCTTCACCAGGCTGCTTCTTCGAAACACCAGACTGCAAGAATAAATCCCCCGGCACCCCCTGACAGACACCTAGAGCCGTTCTCCATTCAGTTTCATGCTGTCATTAATGCGATCCCTTTGAGCCGATTTTTAGTTGAATTTCAGGAACCAGGGCTTCACTTCAATTTTTAGAACAACACAACAGGGATAAAGCAATTTCAGTAAATTGGTTTCAAATGGAATTGGGCTGCTGCCGCACGTAATACCAGACTACTCCCAACCACGAAAAAGTTCGCTGGCAAAGTGTGCCTTGTGCGACGACGTGAGCGTGGTGGCCTGCTGAAAGCCAGACTAAGCGGGGCTGAGGCAGCCAGCCAGGAGTAATGTCCTCTTCTTCATGGACGCCCTACCTATGCCAGCCCAACTATGGTTTGTAGGGCGAGAGACACTGCTATTTCCCATCACGGACGAGATTGTGGCCAAGGATTTCAGCTACAAATCTCGGACGCCCCTAGTTCTTGGCTTCACTTTCGCCCTCAAACCTCACTTCATGTCGCCGCATCTCATCACTTCGCCATCTGCTGACAGGCCTTTGCCTGAATAGCGAAGGAGCGCTGTCATCTTTGTCAAGATGGCAAAGCCAGCCAGCTTTGCAGCTACGAGTTTTACAAGTCTCGCCTTTGGTAGATCAAATGCTACTTTCAATCTGAATGCATTTTCTCGACTAGGAATCATTTGTATCAAAGCGCTTAACAGTAAGTAGGCGGATGCTGACAGTTTTATATGTGTTGGAAAAAGAACGAGCCAGGACAAAGGCTTCGATTGGTGTGGGAGCTGTGCCATCGCTAAAGGGCGAAGCGGCGAAGGGTAAAGAGAAGTCAATCGCAACTTTGGCCTTTGCAACGAACAAGCCGTTTCACTTGCTATTGTGTCACGCACTGGGACGAAGAATTAGAAAAACACGTTTTTGAGTTTGATTATAACAATCGATAGAAACCAATACAGCCGCTTTGTGCCTATGCTGACCTGTACCAATAGTGCCACTATTTTTTTCTTACAAGCGCAACCACTATAACCACATTTCCCAACATTTCCAAATAATACTAGTGTTATTGTCTTCCAGTCAATCTTGACAGCGGAGCCAAGGGGAAGTCTTGCCTTAAGATTTGCCCTTTTTCAAGCTCATCAGGCCAGGCAATTCCCAGCCAAATTGCCTGCCCCCTTTTTTCCGTCCAAAAACCCGAAAGGCCCTTCCTTCCTTTTCTGCCAAGCATTGGCGGCGGAGTAGAGGAGTGGAGGCGAGGAGATGCTGCCAGCAGTGCGTGTTCTGCAGCGGAGGCGGAGTGAGGAGGAGCCGATGCTGGGCTGGCGGCGAGCGGGCAGCTTCCGCACTGCCAGCCGCTCCTCGGTAAGCCTCCACCTTTTTTCCCACCTCCGCTCACTCACTCCCCTGCCTCGAGTGGCAAACATCGGGCGGACTTGGCCCACAGCTCAGATTCGACTGTTCTAAGAGGCCGGCTAATAGGAGAGGGCGCGTAGGCGGAGTGGAGGGTGAGGGTAGGGAGGAAGGGTGGAGGGTAGGAGGAGGAGAAGGGGAGGTGGCGGCGCCAAGCAGCTAAAACAAGCACTTGAGGAACCATTCAGTGGCCAGAGCCGCTGCACAGAGCTTCCACTCTACTCCCAGTTGGGGTTCAGTCAGACAGGGGCATAGGGAGGTGAGGAAGGGGCTGGTGGTGTTGGGGCGGAATTGGTGGGGGCTGGAGGCTAGATGCTGAGAGGCGATTTGTTGCGCAACTCCACCTTCGGCCGCCTACGCACCGCCCAAGGCCTACTTCACGTTAGTCACACTTACTCTCATCACCTTCCGTTTACACTCCTATTTGACACATAACACAACTATGGTTAGACTTTTTCATCATTTTGATAACACCACTCCAGGTGAGGCTTTATCATCATTTACGTAAAAAGGTTTGAGAATATTTTTAGAAATTTTAACGCCAAACTTTATTTTCACTTTTTGAGTCAACCTGACAGCCCTTAAACTGCTCCTTATTTTTATCTGGAAACTGTCAAATAAACATAACTCAGGTATTTGCCGCAACTTTCAAATTTTAGCTCTAGAACTCCCTCATTATGCCATTTACCCGTTCAACATTCTTTCATATTAAGACACAGAATCTGATAGACTCGAGGTGGTCTCTATGAGGGGGATTCCAGATTTGAAAAATGAAGTTTCTCTGATTCGTATGACTTTGTGCCACAATCAAAGGCAATTTAGTTCTCATCTCTGTGCCCCAGCCGTTTTGCGAAAAACGAATCGGTTGACCTGATATGGCCACTTTTGTAACATGCACTTTTTTGGGCCTTTGAAACCTGCAATTTCAGTTTTTTGAAAATTTTGACTAAGAAATTTTAGATAAGTGTGGATCATTATATATCAATCGAAAGGCAATTTGGAGACAAAAAAGGTGGCCCACTTGAATTTTGCCATAAATAGTTCTGAAAACCGTAATTTTGAAAAATCGAAAATTTAGGGTTTTCAATTTTGGCACAAAAAAACTGATAGCTCAAATTTGAGTGAATTTGCCAAAAGAACATTCTAGCCCACATTAAAATTCAGATTCTTGCGGTCATTTTGATATATAACACGTCCGGTTTTGGTTTGTTCGCATGGACACTTTTTTTGAATGAAAATTTGAAGTCATGATTCGACCCTATGTTAAAGCATAGGCAAAATTTCCCGGAAAAAATTTTTGTCTCAGATTTCCATTTTTACTGCCTAAATATCTTCTTTAGGGTCCAATACACCCTACTGCCACATTGGTTTCCTTTGTTTTAGTTCAAAATTGGTCAATCCTGAATCGAGCATTTCCTACGCTTAAGCATAGGACTTCCCAGGCTTCAACAAATATTTCTCTGTAGCAGCTGAATGGCTAAGAATTGCACACAACACTTGAGTTTTTTTGTTCACAATTCATATATTCTGGTTCTAAATCTGTGCTTACTTTTCAAATTGGTGAAGAAACCACCTACTTGCCCTATTGAGTGACAAACACACATCTATTCAAAGAAATGGGCAAAAGGGCAAGTAGGTGGTTTCTTCACCAAACTCAAAAGTAAGCACAGATTTAGAACCAGAATATATGAATTGTGAACAAAAAAACTCAAGTGTTGTGTGCAATTCTTAGCCATTCAGCTGCTACAGAGAAATATTTGTTGAAGCCTGGGAAGTCCTATGCTTAAGCGTAGGAAATGCTCGATTCAGGATTGACCAATTTTGAACTAAAACAAAGGAAACCAATGTGGCAGTAGGGTGTATTGGACCCTAAAGAAGATATTTAGGCAGTAAAAATGGAAATCTGAGACAAAAATTTTTTCCGGGAAATTTTGCCTATGCTTTAACATAGGGTCGAATCATGACTTCAAATTTTCATTCAAAAAAAGTGTCCATGCGAACAAACCAAAACCGGACGTGTTATATATCAAAATGACCGCAAGAATCTGAATTTTAATGTGGGCTAGAATGTTCTTTTGGCAAATTCACTCAAATTTGACCTATCAGTTTTTTTGTGCCAAAATTGAAAACCCTAAATTTTCGATTTTTCAAAATTACGGTTTTCAGAACTATTTATGGCAAAATTCAAGTGGGCCACCTTTTTTGTCTCCAAATTGCCTTTCGATTGATATATAATGATCCACACTTATCTAAAATTTCTTAGTCAAAATTTTCAAAAAACTGAAATTGCAGGTTTCAAAGGCCCAAAAAAGTGCGTGTTACAAAAGTGACCATATCAGGTCAACAAAACAGTTTTGTGGGAAACGGCTGGGGCACAGAGATGAGAACTAAATTGCCTTTGATTGTGGCACAAAGTCATTCGAATCAGAGAAACTTCATTTTTCAAATCTGGAATCCCACATTTTGAGCCTATCGAATTCTGTCTCTTAAATCTTGTGAAATTTCAATCTACTTGAAATGATTCGAGTAAACATAGAATTCCATTCGTAAATTAAATGTTGACCCATTTTTGTGGACCTTTTTATTTTGGGCACTGCAGAAGACAAAATACCAATTTTTATCAAGAAATTTTTACTTAAAGGACAATTATTGTGGTACCTGTCAAAAGCCATTGACGGAAATTATCACATTTTGTTTGACACCTAACAGGGCAGCTATCTTAAATTTGCAAAAGCTCTATTTTCAAATTTTTGCCATAAATAGGCGATATGTCTTTATTTTGGTAGTATAAACGGGAAGAATGTTTGCAATTGGGAAGGGTGAGCCCAAATATGCCAGCATCTCGACAGATATAAAGCGTGACATGGAATAAATTTCACTAACACTCAGCCTGCAACGAGTCTTTGAATGCACTGAAACAGAGCGGGTTTTTAATCGGCCTTGAAAGAAAGCTGTGGCTAAAAGAAAAAGATTATCTTTATCTCGGCTAGCCACCCTGCTCGTTGCACTCTAGCGGTAGCAAGTATGCTGGAATTCCGTATCAAGCGAATTCCAAGAATAGCTCTCTACCAAGGGCGGATATAGGATTTTGGTTCGGGGGGGGAAATTTGGGTCAACATTTTCAATTAGACTAGATTAGACTCTGCGCGCGAAGCGCGTGAAAATTTTTTTGGACAAGATGTATTTAAAAGGGTGAAATTTTCCCCCTTCCTGGAAATTTCGGGGGGGGGTACTTCCCCCCCGAAATCCGTTCGGGGGGGGGGGGCATTTGCCCCCTTTTCCCCCCCTAAATCCGCCCTTGCTCTCTACTCTTGCCAAGGCTAAAACATTGGACAGGTTGTGGCTGCCAAATATCTGGTATTGCCTATTCTGAGGCTGCTAGACTAATCGGAAGCCCGCCCTTTGATACTTACGCATTGTCAAAGAATCTCTGTCCTGTTGGTGATCACACCTTTTGACGGTGGACTAATTTGAGGGAATAAAGTTAGCAGCGTATCATCTGGCTCTTTGGGGTTTGGTGGGGGCGTACATCGTTGGTGGCGGTCTTGTCTTCGCCGCTTTGGAGGCACCCGCACAGCGAGCCAGAGCCCAGGTCCCTTCATTCCCTCTCTTCTTCCTCATCTTCCTGGCCCATCACATCATTGCAGGCGCAAGTAAAGGCCCTGACACGCCTGCGACTCCTTCACTCACAGCTCAGCTCCCATTCCTCTGCTCCAGTCTTCAATTCATCTCAGGTAGCATCAACTCTGCTCAGCCCTGCTCAATCGGACTCCTTGAAAGGTGATTGATGAATATACACGAGCAGTGGCGTCGGCTGCCCGGAACCTGGACATCCCGGCCCGGGCCATTCTGGCCCCAGCCTCCTCCTGGCCGCTGGAGGAGGAACGCGTGCTGGCCCGAACTCTGACCGCCTGGGACGTCCCTTCTGCCATCCTATTTGCATTCACCATCGTCACCACCATCGGTTGCCGTCCCCTTTTCTCCACCGCCTTCCTCATCTCTCTCCGCCAGGCTACGGCAACGTGGCGCCCCGCAGCGAAGCCTCCAAGACCGTCTGCATCGTCTACGGCCTCATCGGCATTCCTGTATAGTCCCAGTTTTATGCCGTCCTACTTTCATTAGGAGTCTGGTGAAGCTGACGATGCTGGCGATTGCGGACATCGGGAAGTTCCTGATGGAAACCAGCTCGACTATTCATCGTGCCTGTCGTAGGCTATGCAGGAGGAAAGTTGGTCCTGCTATGGTCTGGTGGGGTGGCCAAGAAAGCAATGGATTGGAGAGCAAAGATGAAGGGTGGGGCGAGGGTGAGGAGAGCGTGGCCTGGGCTGCGTTTGCGCTGCTGGCGGGATTCATCGCCTACGCCATCGCCACGGCCCTGCTCTTCCCGCTCTGGGAGTCTTTCGACTTCTTCAACTCCATCTACTTCAGGTTCCGGGCCCTCTGCTGTCTTCCATTGCCCTCATTATTCCCTATGCGATTTGCTTTCCAGCTTCATCACGTTGACAACAATTGGTCTCGGGGATATCGTTCCTGAGAGCGATCGCTTTCTGGTGCCCACGCTCATTCTTCTCACATTCGGTCTCGCTCTCACCACCATGGCTATCGAGGTTTTGCCCTTCCCCACGGGTCGTACAGAGCAAAAACACTGCTTTGGGCTTTAGGTAGCATCGGACGGCTTCAAGAAGATGCACTACGTGGGCATGGAGCTGAAGAACGTCGGCAAGGCCAAAATCTGGTTCGGCGGCAAAACCCTGCTGGTCGAAGATCTCCTCTCCGCCGTCGGCGAGAAGTACGGCATCCCTCAGGTCCTCTCTTTCACTCAGCCTCCTTTCAGAGTCCAAGATGAAGGGGCTTGAGGAAAGTCTGGAAGAGATGGACCTGGAGGACTTCATCAGCGGCGCAATCCAGAACAAGGCGGAGCGGCGCCGACGGCGAGACTCCATCCATCCTCGCCCGCCCATCCTCCCCGAGCACTTCGCCTCCTTCCGCGGCCCGCACGGAGAGCGCCTCCCCTTCATCGACGAGGAGCAGCAGCAGCGCAGCCTCCTCATCGCCTACTACGAACCACCTTCGCCCCCGCCTCCCCCGCCCAACACTCCCCCGCCAAACGATCACGACTTTCCACTGCTCTGAGCCTTTCTCTGCTCCATCAAGATATCTATGCATCTCAAACAGGGCGTCAATGCAGCCAGCGGTCGAGGATGCGTCGGGCGCGCTTGCTGAGGCCGGGATAGAAGGGGCAGTGGCCTTTCTCCGCATACTGCAAAGGGATATAGGAAGGGGCTTTGGTGGGAGGTAGGAAGAGAAATGAGAGAGACCCTGAGGGAGTAGGTTTGGTTACGGCGGCGGAATGGGTAGGGGAAGCTGAGCAGACGCCAGGGGTCTCGTCGCCCATTCATCACCAGCAGTTTTGACACTTTTCCCTCCAACTCAGCCCCTCCACGCAGTTCATTCAATGACTTTATGCCCTTGCCAACCTGAAATGGCAACTTCATTTTTAGTCCAATTGATCTAAACAATGAAATATGCATGAATACAAGCATTTCTAGACCAACTTGGGTTTCATTGCGGTGGAATATTGAGAGGCAGAGATCGTAGAACTGGGAAAGATTGTAAAAGTGAAGAGCATCTTGAGTGCGATGGTGGGATTTGAACCAGCCGAACTCGGTGCATTTCTGCCACCACCAGGCCCTCTGGATTGGACAAGGCGGCACAGTGCAATTGAATTCTTTCACACTGCCTGCAATCCAGAAGCCTATTTCACTTTTCATTGCAGATGATTTCAGATTCTCAGACTAAAGAGTACCGGTAGGATAGCGGAACTTGTGAATGAGATGTGGAGGCGTACAGGCCCCATCTCGATGGCTGCGGTCATGGCGGTCAGTTATCAAGGACATTATTTGTCGACCAAAATACGCCCATGAAACACGGCAAACCTGGCCTCTCCAGAATAAAGCAAAAAGATAGCCTGACCTTTTAGCTGATCGCAAAGGGGCCCTAGCTTCCAGTGATGCCAGTACTGCACCAGCTCTTCCACCAGGTCGTAGCTGAACCGTGACCAGATGCCCTCTTTAATCTGCACTCCAGTCCTCCTTCTTCATCTCTACCCCAGTCATTGGCGGCTGCCTTGTGCTCCAGGTCATCTTTGCTATAGCGGCTGAGGCTGCAGAGGCCAAAGACATCTTCCAACTGACGAGCTCCCATAGCCCGCACCTCCTTCCATCTCCCTTTCACTGTCTCCACACATCCCTGCACAGCTAGCAATGCCTTGGAAAAGGAAAAGTCCTTGGCCAAGTATTGACGGACCGGAAAAGCCTCTTCTATGGAGTCCAAGGCGGCGGCGGGGAAGGTGGAGAGGTCAGCCTGGGCAGTGAGGACAGGACTCCAGACCACGGCCCCCGCCACCTCCTCCGGATGCCCGGCTCGAAGCCATGCGGCCAGGCTTCCTGTCCTCCCTCTTTCCACCTCCGCCCAGATAGAAGGGGGCAGCTAGGCGGAGACACCTGGGTAGGAGCAGCCGATTACGATGATGGGCTGGCTGAGGTTGTGCCGGGCGCGGATGACGCTGCGGATGAAGTACACCGCGTCCAGCACCGCCTGCCTCACCTACTTCCCCAAACGCTTGTCAGGGGCCAACAAGTCCGACACCTGACTGCTGCTGAGAAAGCGCAGTGAGTCTAGCTCCAGTCTGCCAGTCGGCTGAGCCTCCCCATAGAAGCTGAGTAGGAGCAGTGATTGGGGGGATCGAAAAGGGAGGGAGGTAAAAGCACCGATGGGTTAGGGTGAACTGGGGGAGGAAGGAATGGTTGGTGGAAGATCGGGAAGGTCGACGTCTGGCGGCAGCCAGGGTGAGTGCCCCGTCTTCGCCCAGGAGCTGGAGTCGGATGTGCGGCCGTAGGCCCTCTCAAGGCTTCTTTATCAGACACTTACAATTGATCTATCAGAAAACTCATCTTTATCCATAAATGTGAACTACCGGCATCGATTAGCTTGATATGGTACGGCTGAGTCCATGTGGCAGAATTGTTGGGATCGGAATGGTCCAGACGCTGCTCAAATTGATGCCAGCCCTCATCTAGGTCACCCGATGCGAGACAGGACAGGAAGCCTAGCAGGATAGCAAGCATCTGACTTGCTACTTTCATAGTAGCTAAGCCTTCGTTCGCTCATTCCACAGAGACATGCCGGTGCCACCGCTGCCATTATGCACTTATGCTGCTTTGCTGCTTCTCATTCCATCCTTTCCTCTGCTTTGCCTGCTTTGCAACTCGGCCAGTTTTCACCATCAGCCTCCTCTAGATAGCAAAACTTGTAAAGGTGCAAAAACTAAATTGCTTATCAATAGCTGGTACAGAGAACAGAGTAAGCTAGAAAAGTGTTCAAAATTTGAAGTCCTTGTATTTCTTGCTGGAGGAGGAGGAGGCAGTGCCGCCGCCCTTCTTGTCCTCCTGGGCCTTTCGCTTCCTCTGCAAGGAGGAAAGCGTGGTGAGGCTGGGAAGGGAGCGAAAGGAGTGAATAGAACGGATTGGCGGGCGTTGTGCTCGGCGACCATGTCGGAGAAGTCAGAGTCGGCCTCGCGGCGGGCGCGCTGCTCGCGGAGGACGGACTCGTACTTGGCCTCCAGGTTCTTGGGGTCCTGGTTGGCCAGGTCCAGCTCCTCCGGCGCCAGGGCCACCTCCACCTGACTCCCCTCCGCCCCTCCGCCACTCTGCAATGCCCCATCCTCACCCACCCTCCTCCTCTCCACTCAAACCAAACCTTCTTGCTGGCCGCCGCGGAGACATCGTAGACGTGCGTGGAGGCCATCATCTGGCCCGCAATTCGGTCCACCTTCTTCTCTGGCAGCACCTGACAGGCTCCATATGAGGGTGGGCAATGATGGATAGGGGGGTGGAGGGAGGGAGGAGAAGGTGAAGTACCTGATAGAGACTGCTGGGCGTGTCGCCGCCGTCCTCGATGAGCTTTCGCTTGCGGAGCTCGATGGAGTCGGGGGTCTCCACGCCGGTGGGGAGGCCGGAGGAGATGCCGGAGGGTGTAATGAGGCCTTCCGCGGGGGTCACCAGACCGCTCTCGTCCGGCGCCGCCTCGTCCTCCTTCCCCTCCCCCTCCTCCTCCTCCTCCTCGCTCTCCTCCTCGCTCTCGCTGGACTCCATCTCCCCCCACGGCTTCCGCTCCACTGGGCCCTCGTCTGAGGCCGGCGTTCCCAGCACCTCCAGCCCGAAGACATCGCCGTACAACGGCTTCCCCAGGTCGTCCACCGGTGGCTTGCCCCAGCCCCCTCAAAGACCAGCGCTGGTGGATGTGGGAGGGAATAAGAGGAGAAGAAGGAAGTACCAGCATGGTAGCCGAAAGCGCAGCCGTCGGGGATGGGCGCATTGAGGCCGGGTATCTTGAGGTTGGGATAGGAGGGCGGGGGTCCGTAGCGCTGCATGGCGATGAGCCAGGGGGGAGGGAAGCGGGCGGCGTTGGGGCCCACGGGCATGCCCAGGGCGATGCGCAGGTCATCCGTCAGCTCCCCCGGCTTCTTCTCCCGCAGTCGAGTCTCGTGCTCCTTCCCCTTGAATGGATCATGGCTGGACTCTATAGGTGTAAGAGGGATGGCAGGAGGAAAGAACCTCGAAGTAGATGTCGCCGAGCATGGTCATGTGCGGCTTGGTCTGCCAGCGGAAGAAGGCGTCGTGTAGCTTCTGGTAGTCGATGTCGATCTTGCCGATCTTGGGGCGGACGCGCTCGCGCATCTTCGTCTTCAGGCTCTTCTCCTCCTCCTTCTCCGTCAGCGCCTGCCGCATCTCGCAGATCCCCGTCTTCCGGATGAACTCCGGCAGCTCGAACGGCGGCCGCTCGAAGCCTCGCTTCCCAGCCAAGTACTTGCGCTTGAAGCACCTGTAGCAGCCACACTTCAGGAACTGAGGGGGAGGTAGAGGTAGAGATGAGGAAGGGACCAGTGACGGGGCACAGGGACGGTGTTGCGGAGGGACTTGATGTAGACGAGAAGATGAGGCTCCTTGGAGGTGACGTCGTGCCACTCGACGACGTCGGGACGGTTGCAGGAGGCCTTGAGGTTGGCGATGCTGGGGCGCATGGAGAGGCGAAGCTTGCGTTTGGAGAGCTTCTCGTCGCCCTCCTTGGCCTCCTTGGCCTTGGCCTTCTCTCGCTTCTCCTCCTCCTCCTGGGCCACGATCCGGTCGATGATCATCCCCTTGCTCATCTTCGGCCCCTCGTCCATGCTCGTCACGTCCTCCTTCTTCACGCCCCCTCCCTCACCGCCCTTCTCCTCCGCCTTCTCCTCTCCTATCTTCAATCACTTCTCTCTCCTCTCACGGCCTTCCAGCAAAGCTGCTCTACCTTGAAGGCTTGAAAGATTTTCTGGAAGTAGAAGTAGTTGGGGTCGGTGAGGTCCAGCGCTTCCTCGTTGCCCACGTACTCCACCTCCACGTCATCCTCCTCAGTCTCCTCAGCCTCCTTCTCCCCGCCCTCGTCCCCAGCCTCATCGCCCAGTCCTTCGTCCTCATCATCCTCCTCCGCCTTTCGCGCCTTCCTCCTCTTCTTCTTCTCCTGTCACACATCAATTCTCTCCAAGTTTCCCAAAATTATTCACAAAATGAGGGAAGAAAGAGGTAGGGGTTGAAAGCTGGGTGAACCTTCCGTTTGAGGTTGCGTCGGCGCTGGCGGAGACGCTCCTCCTTGTCCTTCTTGCTGAGTGGGAGGCCGTCGTCGTCGGTGGAGGCCACAGCCGAGTCCACTCTCGCCTCCGCTTCCGTCATTCTCTTCTGCCCACCACTGCCTTCCTCACTCAACTGCTAGCTGCTCTCTGCCCTTCCCTCTGTGGTCGCCATATTGCCGCTTCTTTTCCCTCCGTGACCCTTCGCGGCGCGCGCATTTGAATCCTGTTTATTCACCCCCTAGGCTTCGTTTCATCTTTTTCTTTAATAGTGCATGCCGCATTGCCGCGCAATCCCACTGAGCTATCTTTTCTTCACCATTTCATTCTGACTCTTCAGAGCAGCCCAAACGGAAACATTTTCGGTTGAAAAAGAAGCTCGCTCTTCCCAGTGAACACTAGGGAATCTCTTTTTTGCCAGTCGAAAAGACGTTACCAAGGAAACGAACGTGTTTGTAAAAGGTCATTGCAGGATGATAATCGTGTTAGCATGGAAAGGAATGAATTTTGACAAAAGAAGTTTGCCGGAGAATACCAAGGTAACCATGGAAACGAATGTGTTGCGTCAAAAGGCCGTTGCTGGAAGATAAATGGCTAATAATGAGGTTAGACAAATGGCCTAAGAGAAGGTCTCATTTGGGCGGAATGCTTCTTCAGCCAAGCGCAGGCCTTCCTTCACTTTGAGGCCGCGGAAGAGGCAGGGCGCTTGGGAAGGATGAAAACTCTAATCATCCTACTGGCTCTCCTCTCCACAGCTATGGCCGATCTCCCCGCCTGGGGATACTCCTTCAAACTGGTCACCTCCTCCTCCCACTGCTCTTCCGCTCTCGGAATGCTGCTTTTTAGGCTCACGTTCAGCAGCAAAATATGCCCACAAGGCCGCGTCATGCCATTGCGGCGGCTTTGAAACAAAAAGTGAGCGGGCTGAAAAGCAGTGGGCAGAAATTGAGCGAGGAGAAGACGGCTGAGCAAAAAGCGACTGGAGCGAGGAGGAATGGGCGCTGTCGCCTTCTCTTCCTCTTCTCCCACACCAGCCCCTTCTCCTGCTGAACTGCGGACATCAATTGATGCTCCACTTATTCACCTGTGCTGCTTTCATTTGCGGCTACGGCAATAGGCACTTTCTCTTTGGCGGAAAAGATGGCCGTAGAAATTCTAGCCAGAAAGATGAACTGCAAAACTCTCTCTGAATCCCAAATGCATCGGAAGCTAATCTTCCACTGATACAAAAATCGCTAAAAACAATCCCCAATACCTGAACGAAACATGCAATGCACCGATCTAGGAAACACGCTCCAGAATATGACTCACATTGAGGGCAGCCGCTTGCATACAAAAAAGGAAGCCTTACAAAAACGCGCCACATAAAGAGAGCCATGGGGCCTAAGCCAAAAGTTGGTCCTGGAATGCTGAGCAAAAAGAGTAGAAGATGAGGCGATGAAGAGGGTGAATCAATCGGCCATGAATCCGGCGGCGTAGGGCTGGGCGGGGGCTGGGGTGAATGAGATGAGGTCCCCCGTCTCCGTCGTCGTCTCCAGTCGCGAGTCCCAGGAGCTCTGCCGCCCTCAAACACCGCCCACCTTCTCATCCACGCCCCAACTCCAAGGCTCCCAGCACCGTTTCTGCCCTGGCCAGCCTGTGACTGGAGAGCGAGGTCGGCGAAGGCCTGCTCCGTGGACAAACCATCCGGCTCTGCCCAATCGTCCTCCATCCCCACCCTACAACCAATTACTCTGCAACCCCTCTCATTCACCCATCCCCAGTGGGTAGGAAGGAGAAGCAAGGCTACGTGGGCGTAGAGCCGGGGCGGGCGATGGGTGGGCTGGCGGCGATGGGTCGGAAGGCGGAGGTCGGCGAGGCCATTGGAAGGCCGACCGTCAATGCTGGGCCTTGGGACTGAGAGGAACCAGCGCGACTCTGGCCTCGCCCCAGGCCTACCGGGCGACGCACTCCAGCGCCTCCCTCCCCGCCTCCCGCCAGACCGCGCCCTGCAAGCACCAGCCCCATTTCAACTCCTGAGCAGCCTATTGGTGGCCTGTGGGACCGATAGAGATGCGACTCGGCGTCTGGACCTTGGGCGGGGGCTTGGCCTGTTCCGCAGTGCGCTGCTCCCTCAAGATGCCCCCAGGCTCTGGCTAGGGAAAGGGAGAAGGAGAGGGAGAGAACTGGAGTGGGAGGAGGACGGGCTCTGGCGTGTGGGGAGGAGGGGGGATGTAGTTGAGGTCGTCGGCGACGTCGCCCAGCTCCAGGGGGTCCTTCAGGAGGCTGAACACGCCGTAGAGACTCTTCCGGGCCCGCGCCAGCGTGCAGACCTTGCGCCGGACCTGCAAGACCCCATCCATGGAGTAAAAACTTCCATCTGCCTGGTGGGGCAGGCACGGTGCGATGGTAAGTGCAGAGGGTGTGTGGGTGGTAGTCGTACTGGGACCAGGCGCTCGGATCGCCTAAACCCAGCCATCAAAGAAGATGGAAGGACGAGGCAAATGAAAAGGGAAATACAGATGGTGTCCACAGCGTCGTGGTCTTTGTAGATGCCGAACATGAAGAGGAGGGCATGCGTCCAGTCCTCCAGGCATCGGAAGCGATCCACGGACAGCTGAGAGGGGGCCTGGAAATGACAGCCTGGGCTTAGCTGATGAGGAAGGAAGAGGAAGAAAAAGAAAGCTGTCAAAAAGCCTAGCCTTTCCCTCGGCCTGGAAGAGATGCTGGAGCATGAACTGGAGGCCTCCGAGGGTGTCGTTGTACTCGGATTGCGGAACGAAAATGTACTTATGCCCCTCCGTGCTCTCCGCAATCTTCTCCACCACCTTCCTGAAAGCAGCGGAAGCGTGGGTGACAAGGTCTGCAAGAGGTAGGCGAAGTAGAAGAACCTGTAGTCGAAGAGATTGATGCCAGGGCCGTCGCCGTCCTCGGGAATGGCGTGACCGCCGCCCTCCTCCTCCCGGCCTTGCATCATGGCCATGTAGTTGGCCTCGCCCTCCGGCGTCGCCTTGAACTCCGCTGCAGCAGCAAAGAAGGCTTTGCAGGAGAAGAGGTCAAGGGAGGGGGAAGGAACGCGGTTTGCAGAAAAAGAGGCGGATGGACTCCTTGCGGACGCCGCTGGCCAGCTTGAAGGTGATCAGGGCGATCTCGGCAGGCACGAACACTTCATCCGCTGTCTGGTACCAGTTCAGGATGCACAGGACACTCCATTCCTGTGTACCAATTCCAGCTTCTGCCATCTTCCGCCTTCTGGCCTAGGAGTGTGGAGAATGGACCTGATTGAGGAGGTAGTCGCGGAGTTGATCGCGGTCGCGAGCTGCAGCGCTCCACTCCAGGTCCGTGATGATGTTCTTGCGGTCGTTGGAGCGGAGGATGAGCCAGGCCTCTGCTTCTTCCGGAGGGTAGTACTGCAGCACATTTCCATGAAGCAAGGGAAGGTAGAGGAGTGAGGGGGAACCTCGAGGCGGACCTTGTCCAGTATGGAGTAGGCCTTCTTAGCGCCGCGCGATGGCTTCTTTGGCTTCTGACGCCCCGGGGCGCCCATTCGCTTCAGCAGGGCTCTGCAGAGTCCAGGGCCTCCTAGTAGGGAAAGGGGGAAAAGGTGAGAGAACCGTTGGCGGGCGTCCTCCTTCTCGGCGATGCCTTCGGGTGTGCCTTCGCGGTGCTTGGCGAACTCCTTCCACTGGATCTTCTGCGCTTCCGGCATCGCCTGCACTCAGCTAGCCTCTGGAGAGGAAGGAGCAAAGAAGGAGGTGAACCTGCCAAAGGTCGCCACAGAGTGGGTAGGCCTCGGGAAGCGAGAGGGAGCGCCCCAGCTGGGCCTCCAGATGCTCCTTCCCCTTCATCTCCACGAAGAGGGAGTAGGGACCCTTCTTGAATCTCGCCGACATCCTAGTCCAGTACTCGCGGATTGGGCAATCGCAATCTGCCTTTACTGCAAGACTGCTGAGCCGGGCAATGGGCGGCAGGGGATTGCGCGCGGCTGTGGCCAGGGCTAGGGAGGGTTGGTGGGCGGAGGTCAAAACACAAACGCAACCTTTCTACCGGCATTCATGCGCACAAATGCCTAGGGCCTGCCTGGGGATGCCAGGCGGGAGTGAGCAAGTGAGGGAGGAGGTTGTTGAGGCTGTCTTTGTTTTGGATTACATTTGCCGGCGTGAACATTTTCTCCTGGCTTTCTTTCACTGGCTTTGCGCTCCTCTTGCTTTGCATGCAGGGCAAGATTAGACTCTCTGGCTTTTCAAAATTTAAATACTCAAACCATAGCCAATAATGCTCAATCTGAAGTAATAAGTAAAAATGCAAATGAATTGAAGTAAGAGAGATTTTTTAATGATGGATCACGTATCGTTAAACCTTTTATTTAAGTTTCAAAAAGTTTCAGTTGTGCGGAAATGCAAGACAGAAAAAGGCATATACCAAAGAATGGTAGTAAAAGTCTAACCTCAATAAGCAAGGCGACGCATAGTCTACCTCTCATCCTTGGTCAAATACTCTTTCTTCAGATATGCCTTGACTGTTTAGTGGTTTTACCCAGCGCCTAGCCCCTTTACAGGAAAAATTATAAAGGATAAACAATTATAATGTCAAAATGTTATATAGACGAAGTGACGCATAAAAACGCGTCAAAATTTAATTGCTCTAAATTATCAATTATTTTATTGAACTACAATATATTAGTTATTTTGTCCTGCACAGGTAACCAATTCCGATTAATTGGGAATGATCCAGCTGAAGAAACATTCATGTTTGACGTTTAGCATACAAGCTATAATCCCTACATGGCCACTTGTTTTGTTCTTGAGGAGCATTTTACTTGTGCGAATTCTTGTTATCCAATAGTAAATGTAAATGTGGCTGCAAATTTGGGAATTGCTATAAATGTGAATGACCCTTTTAATGCAGATGACTGTAAAAGTGAGAAAGAAAGTAAAGTTAGAAAAGTGAATGATCAAAGACTGAGACTAACAAATGAAAATTAGATGAAAAATTAGTAAAAATGTGAGTAAGATTAAGGGCGGAAGAGTGAGTTGGGCTGGGAGGCGAGAGCGTGAGCCTGCTGGAGCTGTCGCAGGCGCCAGTGTATCTTGAGGGCAGGGCCGAGTTTGAGGCCGAGGTGGGGGCCGATGACCTCCTCCCGGTTCAGCAGCAGCAGTGCCGCTCCGTCTATCATCTGCACCCACCTTTGCATAGCCGTGTCAGTTGGAGCAGAGTGGTTGGGGACTGCTAGCCTGCTCCTTGAAGTGCATGGCCTCGACGGGGAAGCCGATGCCGGTGATGTAGTCGGTGACGTCGGCGACGGACCAGGTGGCGGCCTCCGCGGCCCCCTGGACCACCCGCTCCTCCGCCTCCCACTCCAGCCCCTCCCCCAGCCCCTTGCACGTCGGCATCGCCTCCAGCCGCTTCAGCGTCAGCATCAGCTCCCCGCCCTCCTCCTCCTCCTCCACCAGTCCCCCCGCCTCTCGGTTGAGGGGCGTCTGGAGGTCGTGGAGGAGGCGATGCTTGAGGGGCGGGCGGCCGCGGCGGGCGGGGCTCTTGGGGGCTTTGGAGGAGGGCTTGGCTTGGCAGTCGGGGCAGGCCCAGTCGCCGAGGGGCTTCTGGGTGAGGGGGGCGGGGCGGGAGCAGGCCATGTGACAGGCCCGGTCGCAGGCGTCGCAGAACAGCAGCTGCTCGCTGTCCGCCGAGCTGGCGCAGAACATGCACGTCTTGCAGTCCGCGCACTGCCACGGCTGCCGGCGACACCTACAGAGGCTCACTTCATGGCTCAGAGAGAGAAGGGAAGGGTGATGGGAGGGAACCGAGCGGTGAGCGCAGGCTGGTAGCCGAGGCAGGAGGGATGGACTTTGGTGGGGCAGTCGCGGCAGCGAAGGAGGGCCTCGGGGCGCCCGGCCAGGTTGCCGGCAGCGGAGAGGCCGCAGGCGTCGCAGACGACGCCCTGGTCTGGCGGCTGGGAGTTGGGGATGGGAGTGGGAGAAGGCTGGCGGGAGACTGGGGCTGAGTCGCTGGGGCGCTCCTTCTTCGCCCACTCCACGAAGCCGGGGCCCAGCTTCTTCTTCACACGCTGGTGGAAGGGGAGGGGTTGATTGGCTGAGCTGACAGAAGGCTGGGGGAACTTTGCGCTGCGGGCGATGCTTGGACTGGCTGGAGGGCGGATGGGTAGGCTGGGTTGTGGAGAGCGGTGTGGCGATGGGCGAGTCGAAGTCGATGTTCTCCACCACTATGTTGCTGGGCTGAAAAAGGGCACAGAAAAGATAAACGAGAATGGGAGAGAAAGCTTGACAGAGAGCACCTCGGATTTGCGAGCATAGCGAGGCAATTCGCCGGCCGCTATGCGAGCAGCATCCTCAGCTCTCAGCTCTGCAAGGTATAGGATGAAAGAATGCTTTGGCTGGGCTTATTGACTGGTAGTGGGGGGGACTTTTAAGCTCGGCCTGTATGAGGCTGGAGGAGAGGGCGTTTTGAGCGGTAGTGTAGAGTGACGGCGCCATGCGAATCAGACGCCCCTTTTCCACGCTTCTACTCAGAAGGACCTGCAGAGCGGAAATAGCTCCTTTCTTTCTGCTGAGACAGAAATGATGATACCTGTAGGTGGTTCTTGGAGTTGTTGGGCCGGCGTTCCTTGTCGATAGTGTTGGTGAAGGCGAAAAGGTCCTTGGTGAGCACGCCGCGGGGGAAGAGCCCCTCCTCCGCCGTCAACTGACCCACTATCTCCTCCACCGATATACGGTTCCCACCACCACTCCGTCGACCTGTCATATCCCACTTTTCTAATAAGACCCTCAAAAGCTTGCTGATTTTTCTTGAATGCTCGCAAAAGACTAATCTTCTTTTTCTGACCTGAAAAAATATGTTATCCGGACTAGTATAACATGGGGTTCATTTGCACAAAGTGGCTGAACCCATGAGTTGAACTGCCGCCCCTTATAATCTGGTCCATGCTACTACACACTTTCCTTTCCCCATTCTGCTTAAGTAGAAAGGATCTAGTCAAGAAAGGCAGCCACCTGAAATCAAAACTCAAACGTACACTCCATATTAGTTGATCCAAAGTAGGCTACCCAGTCACATGATGTTTCCTGAAATATGGGGTCTGGGACTTAGGGGTTTTTTGGGGTGAGTCCTTAGTACTGCCCCCAGGCCAAGTCCTGGGCGGCAGTTCAAAAATGACATAACTTGGGTTCTACTGCAGCTTTTTGCATGATTTCAACGCCATTTGAAAGGAAATTTTATGGGCAGAATGATGGTGCAGAGCATAAGGCTTGTTTCAACATACCAGAGTCCCGATATAAGGTCAAAATGGCTGAAATTCGAAAAAAATGCAATTGTCACAGTTCCAGTAATTTTTGCCAAGGTCCCAAAACATATGTTGGAGCGGCCAACATATCTGATATTTCCTGAAAAGATGAGCCAATTTGGTTAAGAATCCGCTGAGGAATCCTTGCTTACATATATAGATATATAGACTCACAGCCCTTTTTGGGGTGAGTCCTTAGTACTGCCCCCAGGCCAAGTCCTGGGCGGCAGTTCAAAAATGACATAACTTGGGTTCTACTGCAGCTTTTTGCATGATTTCAACGCCATTTGAAAGGAAATTTTATGGGCAGAATGATGGTGCAGAGCATAAGGCTTGTTTCAACATACCAGAGTCCCGATATAAGGTCAAAATGGCTGAAATTCGAAAAAAATGCAATTGTCACAGTTCCAGTAATTTTTGCCAAGGTCCCAAAACATATGTTGGAGCGGCCAACATATCTGATATTTCCTGAAAAGATGAGCCAATTTGGTTAAGAATCCGCTGAGGAATCCTTGCTTACATATATAGATATATAGACTCACAGCCCTTTTTGGGGTGAGTCCTTAGTACTGCCCCCAGGCCAAGTCCTGGGCGGCAGTTCAAAAATGACATAACTTGGGTTCTACTGCAGCTTTTTGCATGATTTCAACGCCATTTGAAAGGAAATTTTATGGGCAGAATGATGGTGCAGAGCATAAGGCTTGTTTCAACATACCAGAGTCCCGATATAAGGTCAAAATGGCTGAAATTCGAAAAAAATGCAATTGTCACAGTTCCAGTAATTTTTGCCAAGGTCCCAAAACATATGTTGGAGCGGCCAACATATCTGATATTTCCTGAAAAGATGAGCCAATTTGGTTAAGAATCCGCTGAGGAATCCTTGCTTACATATATAGATATATAGACTCACAGCCCTTTTTGGGGTGAGTCCTTAGTACTGCCCCCAGGCCAAGTCCTGGGCGGCAGTTCAAAAATGACATAACTTGGGTTCTACTGCAGCTTTTTGCATGATTTCAACGCCATTTGAAAGGAAATTTTATGGGCAGAATGATGGTGCAGAGCATAAGGCTTGTTTCAACATACCAGAGTCCCGATATAAGGTCAAAATGGCTGAAATTCGAAAAAAATGCAATTGTCACAGTTCCAGTAATTTTTGCCAAGGTCCCAAAACATATGTTGGAGCGGCCAACATATCTGATATTTCCTGAAAAGATGAGCCAATTTGGTTAAGAATCCGCTGAGGAATCCTTGCTTACATATATAGATATATAGACTCACAGCCCTTTTTGGGGTGAGTCCTTAGTACTGCCCCCAGGCCAAGTCCTGGGCGGCAGTTCAAAAATGACATAACTTGGGTTCTACTGCAGCTTTTTGCATGATTTCAACGCCATTTGAAAGGAAATTTTATGGGCAGAATGATGGTGCAGAGCATAAGGCTTGTTTCAACATACCAGAGTCCCGATATAAGGTCAAAATGGCTGAAATTCGAAAAAAATGCAATTGTCACAGTTCCAGTAATTTTTGCCAAGGTCCCAAAACATATGTTGGAGCGGCCAACATATCTGATATTTCCTGAAAAGATGAGCCAATTTGGTTAAGAATCCGCTGAGGAATCCTTGCTTACATATATAGATATATAGACTCACAGCCCTTTTTGGGGTGAGTCCTTAGTACTGCCCCCAGGCCAAGTCCTGGGCGGCAGTTCAAAAATGACATAACTTGGGTTCTACTGCAGCTTTTTGCATGATTTCAACGCCATTTGAAAGGAAATTTTATGGGCAGAATGATGGTGCAGAGCATAAGGCTTGTTTCAACATACCAGAGTCCCGATATAAGGTCAAAATGGCTGAAATTCGAAAAAAATGCAATTGTCACAGTTCCAGTAATTTTTGCCAAGGTCCCAAAACATATGTTGGAGCGGCCAACATATCTGATATTTCCTGAAAAGATGAGCCAATTTGGTTAAGAATCCGCTGAGGAATCCTTGCTTACATATATAGATATATAGACTCACAGCCCTTTTTGGGGTGAGTCCTTAGTACTGCCCCCAGGCCAAGTCCTGGGCGGCAGTTCAAAAATGACATAACTTGGGTTCTACTGCAGCTTTTTGCATGATTTCAACGCCATTTGAAAGGAAATTTTATGGGCAGAATGATGGTGCAGAGCATAAGGCTTGTTTCAACATACCAGAGTCCCGATATAAGGTCAAAATGGCTGAAATTCGAAAAAAATGCAATTGTCACAGTTCCAGTAATTTTTGCCAAGGTCCCAAAACATATGTTGGAGCGGCCAACATATCTGATATTTCCTGAAAAGATGAGCCAATTTGGTTAAGAATCCGCTGAGGAATCCTTGCTTACATATATAGATATATAGACTCACAGCCCTTTTTGGGGTGAGTCCTTAGTACTGCCCCCAGGCCAAGTCCTGGGCGGCAGTTCAAAAATGACATAACTTGGGTTCTACTGCAGCTTTTTGCATGATTTCAACGCCATTTGAAAGGAAATTTTATGGGCAGAATGATGGTGCAGAGCATAAGGCTTGTTTCAACATACCAGAGTCCCGATATAAGGTCAAAATGGCTGAAATTCGAAAAAAATGCAATTGTCACAGTTCCAGTAATTTTTGCCAAGGTCCCAAAACATATGTTGGAGCGGCCAACATATCTGATATTTCCTGAAAAGATGAGCCAATTTGGTTAAGAATCCGCTGAGGAATCCTTGCTTACATATATAGATATATAGACTCACAGCCCTTTTTGGGGTGAGTCCTTAGTACTGCCCCCAGGCCAAGTCCTGGGCGGCAGTTCAAAAATGACATAACTTGGGTTCTACTGCAGCTTTTTGCATGATTTCAACGCCATTTGAAAGGAAATTTTATGGGCAGAATGATGGTGCAGAGCATAAGGCTTGTTTCAACATACCAGAGTCCCGATATAAGGTCAAAATGGCTGAAATTCGAAAAAAATGCAATTGTCACAGTTCCAGTAATTTTTGCCAAGGTCCCAAAACATATGTTGGAGCGGCCAACATATCTGATATTTCCTGAAAAGATGAGCCAATTTGGTTAAGAATCCGCTGAGGAATCCTTGCTTACATATATAGATATATAGACTCACAGCCCTTTTTGGGGTGAGTCCTTAGTACTGCCCCCAGGCCAAGTCCTGGGCGGCAGTTCAAAAATGACATAACTTGGGTTCTACTGCAGCTTTTTGCATGATTTCAACGCCATTTGAAAGGAAATTTTATGGGCAGAATGATGGTGCAGAGCATAAGGCTTGTTTCAACATACCAGAGTCCCGATATAAGGTCAAAATGGCTGAAATTCGAAAAAAATGCAATTGTCACAGTTCCAGTAATTTTTGCCAAGGTCCCAAAACATATGTTGGAGCGGCCAACATATCTGATATTTCCTGAAAAGATGAGCCAATTTGGTTAAGAATCCGCTGAGGAATCCTTGCTTACATATATAGATATATAGACTCACAGCCCTTTTTGGGGTGAATCCTTAGTACTGCCCCCAGGCCAAGTCCTGGGCGGCAGTTCAAAAATGACATAACTTGGGTTCTACTGCAGCTTTTTGCATGATTTCAACGCCATTTGAAAGGAAATTTTATGGGCAGAATGATGGTGCAGAGCATAAGGCTTGTTTCAACATACCAGAGTCCCGATATAAGGTCAAAATGGCTGAAATTCGAAAAAAATGCAATTGTCACAGTTCCAGTAATTTTTGCCAAGGTCCCAAAACATATGTTGGAGCGGCCAACATATCTGATATTTCCTGAAAAGATGAGCCAATTTGGTTAAGAATCCGCTGAGGAATCCTTGCTTACATATATAGATATATAGACTCACAGCCCTTTTTGGGGTGAATCCTTAGTACTGCCCCCAGGCCAAGTCCTGGGCGGCAGTTCAAAAATGACATAACTTGGGTTCTACTGCAGCTTTTTGCATGATTTCAACGCCATTTGAAAGGAAATTTTATGGGCAGAATGATGGTGCAGAGCATAAGGCTTGTTTCAACATACCAGAGTCCCGATATAAGGTCAAAATGGCTGAAATTCGAAAAAAATGCAATTGTCACAGTTCCAGTAATTTTTGCCAAGGTCCCAAAACATATGTTGGAGCGGCCAACATATCTGATATTTCCTGAAAAGATGAGCCAATTTGGTTAAGAATCCGCTGAGGAATCCTTGCTTACATATATAGATATATAGACTCACAGCCCTTTTTGGGGTGAATCCTTAGTACTGCCCCCAGGCCAAGTCCTGGGCGGCAGTTCAAAAATGACATAACTTGGGTTCTACTGCAGCTTTTTGCATGATTTCAACGCCATTTGAAAGGAAATTTTATGGGCAGAATGATGGTGCAGAGCATAAGGCTTGTTTCAACATACCAGAGTCCCGATATAAGGTCAAAATGGCTGAAATTCGAAAAAAATGCAATTGTCACAGTTCCAGTAATTTTTGCCAAGGTCCCAAAACATATGTTGGAGCGGCCAACATATCTGATATTTCCTGAAAAGATGAGCCAATTTGGTTAAGAATCCGCTGAGGAATCCTTGCTTACATATATAGATATATAGACTCACAGCCCTTTTTGGGGTGAATCCTTAGTACTGCCCCCAGGCCAAGTCCTGGGCGGCAGTTCAAAAATGACATAACTTGGGTTCTACTGCAGCTTTTTGCATGATTTCAACGCCATTTGAAAGGAAATTTTATGGGCAGAATGATGGTGCAGAGCATAAGGCTTGTTTCAACATACCAGAGTCCCGATATAAGGTCAAAATGGCTGAAATTCGAAAAAAATGCAATTGTCACAGTTCCAGTAATTTTTGCCAAGGTCCCAAAACATATGTTGGAGCGGCCAACATATCTGATATTTCCTGAAAAGATGAGCCAATTTGGTTAAGAATCCGCTGAGGAATCCTTGCTTACATATATAGATATATAGACTCACAGCCCTTTTTGGGGTGAATCCTTAGTACTGCCCCCAGGCCAAGTCCTGGGCGGCAGTTCAAAAATGACATAACTTGGGTTCTACTGCAGCTTTTTGCATGATTTCAACGCCATTTGAAAGGAAATTTTATGGGCAGAATGATGGTGCAGAGCATAAGGCTTGTTTCAACATACCAGAGTCCCGATATAAGGTCAAAATGGCTGAAATTCGAAAAAAATGCAATTGTCACAGTTCCAGTAATTTTTGCCAAGGTCCCAAAACATATGTTGGAGCGGCCAACATATCTGATATTTCCTGAAAAGATGAGCCAATTTGGTTAAGAATCCGCTGAGGAATCCTTGCTTACATATATAGATATATAGACTCACAGCCCTTTTTGGGGTGAATCCTTAGTACTGCCCCCAGGCCAAGTCCTGGGCGGCAGTTCAAAAATGACATAACTTGGGTTCTACTGCAGCTTTTTGCATGATTTCAACGCCATTTGAAAGGAAATTTTATGGGCAGAATGATGGTGCAGAGCATAAGGCTTGTTTCAACATACCAGAGTCCCGATATAAGGTCAAAATGGCTGAAATTCGATAAAAAACGCAATTGTCACAGTTCCAGTAATTTTTGCCAAGGTCCCAAAACATATGTTGGAGCGGCCAACATATCTGATATTTCCTGAAAAGATGAGCCAATTTGGTTAAGAATCCGCTGAGGAATCCTTGCTTACATATATAGATATATAGACTCACAGCCCTTTTTGGGGTGAATCCTTAGTACTGCCCCCAGGCCAAGTCCTGGGCGGCAGTTCAAAAATGACATAACTTGGGTTCTACTGCAGCTTTTTGCATGATTTCAACGCCATTTGAAAGGAAATTTTATGGGCAGAATGATGGTGCAGAGCATAAGGCTTGTTTCAACATACCAGAGTCCCGATATAAGGTCAAAATGGCTGAAATTCGAAAAAAATGCAATTGTCACAGTTCCAGTAATTTTTGCCAAGGTCCCAAAACATATGTTGGAGCGGCCAACATATCTGATATTTCCTGAAAAGATGAGCCAATTTGGTTAAGAATCCGCTGAGGAATCCTTGCTTACATATATAGATATATAGACTCACAGCCCTTTTTGGGGTGAATCCTTAGTACTGCCCCCAGGCCAAGTCCTGGGCGGCAGTTCAAAAATGACATAACTTGGGTTCTACTGCAGCTTTTTGCATGATTTCAACGCCATTTGAAAGGAAATTTTATGGGCAGAATGATGGTGCAGAGCATAAGGCTTGTTTCAACATACCAGAGTCCCGATATAAGGTCAAAATGGCTGAAATTCGAAAAAAATGCAATTGTCACAGTTCCAGTAATTTTTGCCAAGGTCCCAAAACATATGTTGGAGCGGCCAACATATCTGATATTTCCTGAAAAGATGAGCCAATTTGGTTAAGAATCCGCTGAGGAATCCTTGCTTACATATATAGATATATAGACTCACAGCCCTTTTTGGGGTGAATCCTTAGTACTGCCCCCAGGCCAAGTCCTGGGCGGCAGTTCAAAAATGACATAACTTGGGTTCTACTGCAGCTTTTTGCATGATTTCAACGCCATTTGAAAGGAAATTTTATGGGCAGAATGATGGTGCAGAGCATAAGGCTTGTTTCAACATACCAGAGTCCCGATATAAGGTCAAAATGGCTGAAATTCGAAAAAAATGCAATTGTCACAGTTCCAGTAATTTTTGCCAAGGTCCCAAAACATATGTTGGAGCGGCCAACATATCTGATATTTCCTGAAAAGATGAGCCAATTTGGTTAAGAATCCGCTGAGGAATCCTTGCTTACATATATAGATATATAGACTCACAGCCCTTTTTGGGGTGAATCCTTAGTACTGCCCCCAGGCCAAGTCCTGGGCGGCAGTTCAAAAAT
>JASANA010004644.1:0-14199 GCA_030248095.1 Ptycholaimellus sp. GST1_10
TTAAAGCGAAAGTGTTCAATTAGAAAATAAACAAAACTTTGCCTGTACAAGTTTTTTTGCCCAAATTTAAGCGTGGGAATGTCTAAATTGGCATCCAGTGTATGATGGGCTGAATGCTAAAAATATTTTTAAAATACGAACTCTAAAATACGAAAAATCTCGCTGCAAATAGCACATCTTAAATTCAAATAATCCATTGAGAAGCGATTATCAGTTTATGGTGTATCTTTTTTGTCGTCTTTACTGCTGAGCAAAAAATCTAGTAGTGCAAACGACAAGCTATACATTATTTCTATTCAGCATTTCTTAAAAATATTTTTCAAAATCATCAACATCAAATGGTGCAGGGCTTCTGGAGGCGGGTTCCGGCGGACAACGTGATCTAGCCACAAATGATTCTCTTCTCTCATTCAGAGTACCACTACGTATGCTACTCTGTTTCTCAAACCCGTGTTCTACGGAGAAAAGATCAATCAATCAACGAGCTTTGGTGCTCAACTTTGGGGATAGGAGAGAGTTGCGGAAGAGTTGCGTTGACCAAAAGCCACGCAGCCCCTATCTGAGGCTGAAAGTGGTGGATTGGGAGCGGGATGACCGAGCTTTTTCACACAGTCATCTTGCTTAGCAAGCTAAGCTCCACCGTCAGCAGCAGCCTCCACCGCCGATTTTCCCAATTCTCAAAGCCACCACTTTCAGCATCGGGCACAGGCTGCTTGAAAACACCTCCCTCCAGCTCTCACATCCGAGTTCCGGTCGGTGCTCTCTGAACATGGGGCCTACTGCTGCTCTAGCCCCAGGGCTGTTGGTTGACGGAAAGCGGTGTTGGCGGACGATAGGGGCCGCTGCTATGGGCCCGGAGTCGGAAGCAAACTAGGCAGAGTCGAAAGAGGGCGCTAAACGGCGAGAGAAGGACAAATCACTCCTTCGCTGGAAAACGCCGCATACCCAGTGCCACTCCTGTGCCGACCCCGCCAATGAAGGCCAGGAATAAGTGCAGAGCTCGGAGAAGCTGCTATTGCGACAGACATAGGCCCCTTTCCTTGGAGACCTCCACTCGCTTCCCTATACCGCAATCAGCTGCTCTGCTAATCGTGGCACTGCGTTCTCGGCTGGCTTCAAGAAGGAGCAGTATTACCTAGGCCTATCACCTGAAGCAGGCGGAAACCGAAGCCTCGTCTTCTTTCCCTTTCCGTCGTCGCTCAACCCAACGTCGCTTCATTACCCTGAGCTCTCAGCAGGATACCGCTAGAGATAGGAATCAAAATGGGCAAGCACATGTCCGGTTTGTGGACATTCCTGGGCTTTGTGTATGCCCCGCTGACCAGTTGGGAAAAATTCATTCGGTCTGCCCCAGAGCGTCGCAGCAAATATCACCTCCTGCTCAGTCATGTCCGCCTGCATCAAATGCCAGAGAACGGAACGTTACTGGGAAGGTTTGCCTGTTTTTTAGTCGGAAGAAAGTTTTCAATTGAACAGGCCTATCTCAAAAGTTGTTTTAATTAAGTTGCCCAAGGCTTTCTGGCCTTTTCCACTGGGGATAAGAAGTATTGCAGTATTACAGGGGAAGGTGCTAAAGCCTGTCTCCTAAGCTTTTTAAGTTTAGCCTGCAAGCCCTGAGAATTAAATTTCTCAGCTTTGAGACAAGCGGTTGAGCTGATTTCAAAGGGTGGGCTCTTCCAAACTAATGGTGCAAGTAGAAGTAGAATAGTAGAAGAGATTCTGAGCAGAGAGGGATTGCAGGATTGGAGAGTGCGGTGAAACAGCTGAAGGTTGAATGGACGGCCATGGCGCAGGAAAACGAGCGACTTCGTCAACAGGTCCCCAGCATTTCTCACACAATCTACCTATTTTCTGGCCAGCTGATGAGCTAATGCAAATCGTGCTAGGTGAAATTTGAGCAATTACATTATTGTCCGCTAGAACAACAGGAAATTCTGAAAAAGCAATTTACTATTGAGCCAAAAGATAAAATGGATTGAAGGTTGAGGAGCTGAAGCCGCTAAAGGCAGAAAACGAGGGCCTACACCGCGAACTCAACCTAATATACGAGGTAAAATTTTCCCCATCCCTTTCCAAGCCTTGGCCAAGCTTGTGGCTAGCTGAAAGTGCAATAATTATGAAAAATAGGTAGGATGTCGTAAAACTTTATTAAAATTTATTTGGTTACTTTTCTTTACACCAATTGATAATTTTTGCCATTTAATTTTTGGAGTGAAAATTGATTTCACTTAAGAAAAGATAATTATTTGAGCTGAAAAGCAAAGTTGATGATTGTGAGGAAAAATTTGGCTTAAGGAAGGCAACGGCGGCTCTTCTCCAGAAGAAGAAGCAGAGGCTCCCATCTCACAAGCAACTGCTTCCCAGTTAGCTTTCCTCCCAATTTTATTTCCTGTCAAATAATTGCCTTTAGCGGAATCGAAACGATCGCTTTTGTTTGAGAAACTGATTGGTAAAATAGTATGATTTATATTGCACCTTTTGCTAGGCACCAGACACTCTGATTGCTTCATTCGATGGGACATTTTTGCGCGGCCGTAGGCCGCCTGCCGCGGAGGGCAGGGCAGCCAGAGCTCCGGAGGCCGGAGGGCATGGGTGCGGAGGCCCCGGAGCGTAGCCTAGCATGCGAAGCATGCTAGGCGAAGCGTAGGGGCCGTAGCACCCGTGCCCGGAGGCCGGAGGAGCTCTGGCGCCCTGCCCAAAGCGGCGGGCGGCCAAGGCCAGCTTAAGCAGTTACCCCATTTTTGCGTCCGTCTTTCCGCATATATATATATATATATATGTGTGTCCCAGGCCCGTACTCCTCGGTTTTTCAACGAAATTGGCTGATTTTTTGCATGAAGGTCCGCCTAGGCGGTGCCTCGGGACCATTTTTTGCGCTTGGCGTAATTTTTTGAATTTCGCCCAAAACTCAATTTTTTGATGTTTCAAAATACGAAAAATCATAAATCACTGGTTTTTCAATGAAATTTGCTGAATTTTGGCAGGTACGTCCGGCAAAGTAATATCTTGAAGCTGGCAAAAGGAATTTTCGGAATATTTGTTATTTATCGATTTATTGTCAAAAACCCAAAATCTTGATGTTTCGGAAATTTGAACATGCATAAGTCTTTGGTTTTTCAATGAAATTAGCTGATTTTTGGTATGTACGTCCGGGATAGTAATATCTTGAAGCTGGCGAGAGAAATATTTGAAATTTTTAGTATTACTCGATTTATTGTCAAAAACCGAAAATCTTGATGTTTCAAAAATTTGAACATGTATAATTCATGGTTTTTCATTGAGATCGGTTGAATTTTGCCATGAATTTTCATCTAGTTGTTGTCTTGAGGTGAGGCCGCGCATCTTGGCAACAACCGAGAACACCTTGTTATTTTTTATTTTTATTTTTTTCATCAGTAGAAAGGTGCTGGGTTATTTGCAAGGCTTGCGAACGAAGAAGGGCGGCGGAAGAGGAAGTCATTTACACCCCAGACAACGCTGAGGAGCCTGCCTCTCCTCAAAGCCACAGGTGCCTTTTTGCGCGAAAAGTTTCGGTTGTTTCGTAGCTAGCTTTAATAGGCACAGAAATAACATCATTGGGCAAGCCAATGCTGATTTTCTGCCATTTTACGTAAAAATGACTCAGTGTGTTCAATCTAGTTTCGTATTAAAAGCTTTACTGTAAAGCAGCTCTGTGCGTTTTTCGACTCATTTGAAGCTCAAGGTTTTGAGTTCATTGCATTGTTTGTCGCTGCTATCGCCCATTTGCATATTGTGTTGAGATGGAAACTGTATTTCCAGGCTGACAAAGCGGGCCTGGAGTCCAAGCATCGTACAGGATGAAGAGGAAGGAAGTGAAAATGAGGCGGATTCGCTGGCGGAGCCTGCAGCGAAAAAGAAAATATGCCACAAGTGCCAGAAAGAGGCTGCGCATCCATCCAACCATGCCCTACACTGCCGCCAAGTGCTCCCCTTCGCCTGCTCCATGTGCCACCAGCGCTACTCAGAACGTGGAAACTTGGGAAAACACATCGCTAAGAAGTGTCCAGGAGCTAAGGCTCTCCTACCCAACAAGTTTCAGCCTATTTTTTTGTCTGAAAGAGTAACTGCATTACTGGCTTCAACATTTGGCAGGAAGGATAGCGAAGAGGAGGCCGTGGCTGCCATTGAGGAATGCTTCCCAGGACATCGATATTGCTTCGCTGGCTTCCGATTGAAGAAGAAGTCAGGGCGCTCTGTCTGCCGGCGCTGCCTGAAGCAGATCACTCAAGGCCGTCTGAGGCACGTCTGCTTCAACATCCATCTCTTCCAGTGCTCCGCATGCCGCTACACAAGCAATTGGAAGAAACTTATACAACAACACGTCAAGCTATGTTTAAAAAACGCCAAAGCGCTGGAAAACAGGGAAAAGTAGCTTCCTTCTTTGCCAACTTTCTATTGCGCGTCATAACTGCAAGCGCGATTTGTAGTAAAAAGAAGGCCGAGTCGGCATTCCAGCAGTGCTTCCCTGATGATGTTGTTCCGAAGATGGACTTCGGATTGAAGGAGACCGACGTCCTTCAACGGCAGCAGGCTTTCTTTAACTTTGTGCTGCTCAAAGGCTGGCTAAAGAAGAATATTTTGCCCCCATCTGTGAAATTTAAGCTAAATTTTTCAAACCGTAGCACATTTCTAATGAAAATTTAAACAGAAAGCATTCTGAATGGATTCAGTTTTATGACATGGTAAAATTAGCTGCAAAAATTGACAAGTAAAAAAGCCAGAATTTCAGCAAAATTCTGATCAAGGATACAATTTTTTTAGGCAGCATTCCTGGAGAAGGGCAGTCCGCGAAATTCCAGCGCAGTCCAGGCAGCGGACACAACATTCAATTCCACTCAGCAGTGGCCCCAGTTAGCCTTTTATGATTTTGTCGTTTTATCATTTTTTCTATTTTTTCGAATTTATATTTTTATGATTGTGCCAAAAGTTCTCGAATCTTTCAAAGGGCGTCAGGAGGGCCTGTCTGCAGCACGCCAGTCAACCACTTGGTGCCTCGCTTTGATTCGCCCGATTTGCCATGATTTGATTCTTTACTTTTGCCCATCAATTATGCACTTCTTTTCTTCGTTTGCTTGATTCCGCCAATAGGCGGATTCTTTTATCACCCAGCTCGAGGATGAAGCTGGCGTCTCCACAAAAAGTACCGGGAGTTGGAACGAATTAGGCTTAGTTTCTGGGCTAAAGTATTGTGACGTTTAATTTTGGCTTATTCTTAACTAGCGTTAGCGTTGTCACGCTGAAACTTTCAAAAAGGGACATATTTTCTATGTTGCGAAATCTCATGAAAGGTTTTTCGATGAATATATATATATGCTTTTTAATGCTCAAACGTAGAAAATAAAAAATATGCAGAGCTGTCAAAGCGAGTTTTTTAACTAAATCTGATAGCACCGGTTGATAATGTAATTCAAGTTCTAATATAACCGGTACAATTGGCAAGTCAAAAGTAAATCTCTTTTCTCCCGAAAATCGATTTCCCCGAGTTAAAAGTCAAAGAAATGCATCTACAATTGATGCACTCTGCTCCGATATTGGAATTTTGCTTTGACGCGCCCAGAAACGAGATCTGAAACTGCGCACCAAAACAAAATTTAACTGTCAAAGGGAGAAAGCGAGCAGAATTTGGCAGCGTTGAACAGGCCAGCTGAAATCGTAAAGCGTGGGCGGACAAATGACTGGCCCTCAATTTTGAAGCTCGACCGTAGCGGGCTGCGCACTCTCGGTCTCGGCACTGGACTCTTGGCTGACAGTGCCGTGTGCTGCTACCTAAAATTGTAAAAGTCAAAATAGTAAAAACATTCCAATCATTTCAGACATTTACATGCTATGTTCTAACTGCAGCAACAAATTTAATAATAAATAATAAATAGCCGTGCGTGCGTGCTATGTGTTTAAGAGGCGCTGTCTGTAAGATTGGAGAAATCCAAAATGGGTCGTGGAAACGTGTTTTGAGGTGAGTGCAGGGTATGATGGGCTAAGGTATGCCATAACTGGAAATGAAAACCGTTTGGGTTAATTCGCCCCCTATCCCAAGATATGGCCCTTTATGTGAAGGCAGTTCCCTTCGGGCCGCTCCGCGGTCAAAAAACCTAATTTTAACTCACATTTATTAGTCTAAAATAGGCTAAATACGAAAAAAGACGTGATTTTGCGATATGTGCAAAATTACCATTTTGGCCATTTTCTCATGAAATTTGTTGAAAAACAACCCCCAAACCCCCCCCCCTAATATGAAAATTCAAGTAATTTTACCCCTAGAACAGGCGTTTTTAACTACACTTTCTGTTGGCCCAGACCAAGAATTTTCGGTTGAAAATTACCACTTTGGGATCTGCTCCTATGTTATAACATTGGAGCCCAGCTAAAATGCAAAATTTTGGCACCAAAAAACTTACTGCTCACTCAGTTCTTAATATAACTCTTTGATCTTTTCAGGGATGATCAAACTATTCATGAGGCAATTTGCAATGCAGAAATAACCCTTCTTTCATCTCAATTTTGATTCGAACAATACCCAAGTTTAAGGTGAAGTCACGATTTTGCCCTATGCTATAACATGTGCCAAATATGACCAAAAAATTTTTTGTCTCAAAATTCGATTTGTAGCTCAAAATGAAATGTACTGACCCAAATACATCTGAATATAACATTGGTTTCTTCCTATTCAATGCAAAACCCAAAAAATATGCTTCCAGATTTTCGCAAATTTGAGACCCAAATTGCCAACAATTTTGATGGGCTGAAGAGTTCTGATACAATAAAAAGGGCTAGAAAAATGTTATTTTCAGATGTATTAGGGTCAGTACAATTAATGTTGAGCATACAAACCGAATTTTGAGACAAAAAAAATTTTGGTCATATTTAGCACATGTTTTAGCATAGGGCGAAATCGTGACTTCACCTTAAACTTGGGTATTGTTCCAATCAAAATTGAGATGAAAGAAGGGTTATTTCTGCATGGGCAATTGCCTCATGAATAGTTTGATCATCCCTGAAAAGATCAAAGAGTTATATTAAGAACTGAGTGAGCAGTAAGTTTTTTGGTGCCAAAATTTTGCATTCCAGCTGGGCTCCAATGTTATAACATAGGAGCAGATCCCAAAGTGGTAATTTTCAACCGAAAATTCTTGGTCTGGGCCAACAGAAAGTGTAGTTAAAAACGCCTGTTCTAGGGGTAAAATTACTTGAATTTTCATATTAGGGGGGTTTTGGGGGTTGTTTTTCAACAAATTTCATGAGAAAATGGCCAAAATGGTAATTTTGCACATATCGCAAAATCACGTTTTTTTTCGTATTTAACCTATTTTAGACTAATAAATGTGAGATAAAATTAGGTTTTTTGACTAGATTTTATTCAAAAATTTCTCAGCTTCAAGAAGATTTCTTCAGTTGATCATAAAATAGGCTGTAGCTAGAGAAAGAGGCTGATTTGTTAAGGCAGGTCGAAAATGGCCCAATTAAGCGATTTTTGGAACTGCCTTCACATAATGGGCCATATTTTGATATAGAGGGCGAATTAATACAAACGGTTTTCATTTCCAGTTATGGCATATCATAGCCCATCATACCCTGCACTCAGCTCAAAACACGTTTCCATATGTTACTCGACCTTTACAGACACCCTCTCTTAATAATAAATATTTTTGACGTGATTATAAGGCTTTAGCGTCCACTATTGGGGGTACCTCTGTACCAGTTATTATTGTTCTACGATAAAACTGCCCTAAAGTAATGGCTGGTATATTGGACGATTACTTCCTCCCCCCGGTACTAATTGAAATCCTTGTTCGATATCTGAAGAAGAACAGCACTGGTGCTACACGTGCGCCAGCCTACGCGCCAACGCGAAGCCATCCATTCTTGAGGCCATGGACCAGCTGCTCTTTCTCAGAAAGGTCCCAGTTTCACTTGTACTTCAAACCATGTTCTGCTCTGACAACGGCCATTGTAGACTCGCTACCCCATTGAACGTGCCCTGCCTGATTGCTCAGAGAAGGCGGATTTGAGTCGTGTCCAGAAGGAACGCTGTGTCAGTCCCTGGTGCTTTCAGACCACCTTCGACGACGGCCAAGGTCAGCCTTTGTCAGAGTGGCTGCTGCCCCTTTATCTAATCCATATGACCTCCATTGAGCCCTCCCATATATGGTCAGTTCCCCTCTAAAAGCTTAATCCGCCGACACATTTGAGCTGAATCGATCTGCTAGGACAATGGGCACATAGTTGGCAGGAGCCCAGCTGACAATCCGAGGGTGCGCGGAGAGCATGATGGCAGTGAAGGATTGGCGGGCAGGCTGTGTCAACCTGCATGCCAAGCTGGACATCCGGGAGTGCCTCTGCCCCGCCAGCATTGAGGGCAGCCTCTGTAACAACTCCCACACTCGCCCAGCAGTGGGACATGATCTGGCAGAGGAAAAGCCTCTTGCATCCATGCGCCCAGTCTCCTGGCTCCACCTCATCGCTTCCACCGCTCAATTCCTCTTCGCCAATACACTGCGCCTACTGCCACAGCTCTGGCTATGAGACCATCCATTAGAGCACTCTTCTGACTTTTTTAGGCCGCCTACGCGCTTCTTCACGACTGAATGCTTGGGCCCTGGTCGCTTTCCAACTTGCGCCATTACAGCAGCAGTGGCCATACAATTTTTTTCTGATAATTTTACAGACAAATTTGTGTAATATATAATCTTAAGAACCGTTTAAATCTCAGTCAGTCAGAACTCAGAACTCGGTCAGCTTAACCCGCTCTATCGGATATTTGTGCTTTAAATTGAGCTAAATATTTCGCCAATATTTCACCAAAATGTTGATATCAGTTTGCTGCAAGAAATCGCTAAAACAGCTGGACCAATTGACGATGCATGCCTTGAATGCCATAGAATAGAATCCATCGGATAAAGGAATTTTCGCTGCCATTTGTATATTTTCTGCTAAACCGATATGCATGCCTTCGCCAGCTTGTTTATCAAAATTTTCAGACCAGTTTGCGCAAGAAATTGCTCAACCAGCTGGAGCAATTGATCATGCATGCCTCGAAACGCTATAAGTATGAGGCTTCATTCAAAGGCTTCACTCAACCCAACAGGCAGGCCCATAAAACTCTTCAAAATGCGCTGTCTCCAGTTCACCGTGCTTGGATGGCTGCTCTGCTCCTTTGCTTTGGCCAAAAAAAGTTCGGGTATCTTTTAAAACAAGGTATTCTCGGCTATTGCCAAGATGCGCGGCCTTTGTTCCAAGTAAGCAACGTTATAATCCATGCATAAGAATCACTTCTAGTCAAAATCAGCTGGTTTAATTCAAAAGCCTTAAACATATGCTAGTTCGAATTTTTTAAACATCTAAGGTTTAGGTTTTTGGCCACAAAGCGAAATATTACAAATTTGTTTCATAAATTCCTTTTAACAGCTTCAAGTCACCACCTTGAAGCCAAACCACAAGCCTAACTCCCAAAATTGAGTTAATTTTGTTGAAAAACTAGGGATTTATAGATGTTTTAATTGTTGAAACATTAGGATTTTGGTTTTTTGACTATAAATCAAGAAATAATAAATTTTTCTAAAATTCCTTTTGCCAGCTTTGAAATGTTACTTAGACGGACGTATCTGCCAAAAATCAGTTAATTCCATTGGAAAACCAGTGATTTACGATTTTTCGTATTTTGAAACATCAAAAAATTGAGTTTTTGGTGAAAATCAAAAAATTTCTCCAAGCCTTAATAATGGGGCCAAGGCATCACCAAGGCGGACTTTCATGCAAAATTTCAGCTAATTTCATGGAAAAACCACTGATTTACGATTTTTAGTGCTTTGAAACATCAAAAAATTGAGTTTTGGGCGAAATTCAAAAAATTACGCCAAGCGCCAAAAATGGCCTGGAGATACCACCCAGGCGGACCTTCATGCAAAAAATTAACCAATTTCGTTGAAAAACCGCGGAGTATGGGACTGGAACAGACAAATATATATATATACTAGTAATATGGGTCAGTGGCCGCGCTTCGCGCGGCCACACTTTTCGTTCCTTCACAGCATATGAAATCTTATAATCAAATCACTGGTGTCTGCTGATACAGCGCCAAAAGTTATTGCAGAAAAGTAATTTAATCTGTATACCACGAAAATCAAAAGATCTCAAGATCCACCGATCATAAAAAATTGTGATCAACAATCAATGCTAATCATTGCTGATCAATGACCAATGACTGTCAGCTGTCAGTATCGCAAGCAGTCAAAGCTTCCTCTGGATTGCATTGCATATCCTTACTAAAAACTACTTTGCAACATCAGCTCGCTGAGTAGAGCCAAAATCACGAAAATTGACTTTACTCATTGACATTTTTGAACAGTTTAATCTCAAAAAAGAGAAAAAGTAAATTAAAGGTCTTAAAAAGAATTGTTTGGCCTTGAATTGAAAAAAAAGTCCGACAAGAAAAGTCAAAAATTGAATGAACTACAAAGGAGTAAAGTCAAAAAAGGGGCAAAAATTGCAAAATTTGACACGTTTTCAACCATAATTTATTTTTAAGGAAAAACTGCGAGGACGAGCGGTGATATTTTGTCAATCTTGCTGAGATCTGTCCAAAATGCTATCATATGCCAAGATAGGTTGAGAATCCAGACCCCGCCGAGACCCCTCCAAAAATGGCATCACCCGTATTATATAAGATATGCGGACAGACGGACGCAAAAATGAGGTAACTGCTTAAGCTGGCCTTGGCCGCCCGCCGCTTCGGGCAGGGCGCCAGAGCTCCTCCGGCCTCCGGGCACGGGTGCTACGGCCCCTACGCTTCGCCTAGCATGCTTCGCATGCTAGGCTACGCTGCGGGGCCTCCGCACCCATGCCCTCCGGCCTCCGGAGCTCTGACTGCCCTGCCCTCCGCGGCTGGCGGCCTTCGGCCGCGCAAAAATAAAAAAAAATGGCTGACACCTAGTTTCCCCTCCATGAGAGTGTTCCCACCGCATGGAGGGACCCGCATGGACCAGCAGCTGAGCCTTACCCCAACGAAATTTCCTCCACCTACTCTAGTGACTTCCTATCCCCACACACCCTGCTCTCACTCGTCCTCTATTTGCACTTGTACTCTCGAATCGACACCATATAAGGTGAGTGAAAGCACGGTGTGTGGGAAATGTAAGCCACTCTATATGTCTTAAAACTAAAACTAAGAATTTAAGAAAGGTAGAAAATAGACAAAAATGTTGTGGGAGGGAATAGGCGTCAAAATCGACGCCTAGTTCCCCTAAAACATTTTGACGCCTAGTCACCCTCTCCCAAGGAAGCCTCTTCCTTTATTAGTCCTACAAAAAGTTTGCTCAGACTTTTTTTCGTGGAATTGCTCGGGGGCTATCATGGGGAACTTTCATGGGGGAAGCATTCTTGGCGGTCTCTTGCTTGGAGGGACTCTCATTAGGGAAACTAGGCCAATAGCCATTAGAGCCAATAGGACTAAGCCCCATATTTCTGAAACAATAGGTGACATGAAGCTGAAATGCATTGACGTGGAGCTCAACTGTGTGGAGAAAGGCAGCATGTATTGCACAGACGCAAAAAGGGCCACCAAAGAAGCGCTCTACGTTGGTAAAAACACCACTCGAAGTGGGAGGCGTTAGCTTTTCCACATTTCGTCTCTCCTGCGATTTATAAATAATTTTTTAGGCTGATTTTTTTGTGCTTACTAAATTTTGAACTGTACTTCAAAGCTAAGAACGCCCAGAAAATTTGGCTTCCTAGCGATGAATGTTCAGATAGAGCTGAAAATAAAAACTAAAATATTCATTATAAAACTAAACCAATATTCATTATACAGAAAAATTAAATATATTATGGATAAATAATTTTTAAGAATCTGTTTGGTTTTCTTTGGTTTCTTCTGCTAACATTTAATTCGTATCAAATTTTTATTTATGCAAATTAATTGAAGTAGTTCATGCTCCACTCTACGAGGGGGTTTCGCACGCCTAACTTTGGAAAGTAAATTCGGCTGACTCCCACAATCCCCCCCATGGCGTTTGCCCCCCCAAGGGGGGGTCCCCCCCCCCCCCAACGCATCTGCCGGCCCCCCAACGCATCTGCCCCTCCCCCATGGTCGAACCCCCCCCCCCAAATCGACGATGCTCCTAACCATGTGCAAGGTGCTCAATCAGTGCTCCAATCGGCAAATCGGCATGTGGGGGGGGGGACAATTGGAAAAATTTTCGTTTGGGGGGGGGGGGGGGACAATTGGAAAAGAAAACAAGTACTTTTTGAGCTTATCACCTATGTTTGCGGGTCTCTAAGCAACTATACTTGGTACTGCCACAGTATACACGGGTTTTGACTAAGCCTAAGAGGGGAAACAGAATCAGTATCCAAGCTGTATTCAAGATAAGTAGAAAAAATGCTAGGGGGGGGACTCGTCGATGGGGGGGGGGATTTGTACAGGGGGGGGGACACGTCAGTGGTGGGGGGGGCAAACGCTTGGGGGGGGGGGGGGCAACCCCGTTGGGGGGGGGGGGATTCTGGGAGTGAGCCGTAAATTCTCCACCCTACTTAGAGATAAAGAGCTTAATTTTTAACACAAAGTGCTTCGTAATTGTGGAAATAGAAAGACGGATGAAAACTGGGGTGACTGTTAAAGCGTGCGTTGGCCGCCTAAAAATAGCAAATTTTGTCAAAAATCCCATTTACGCGCACACTATGCCAATTTTTTTAACACAGCACGAAAACTCAATAAAACATTAAGAAAATGAATAATTAGGCGTGTCTTTTGCCTCTGTGTGTGAAGTGCGCAATTTTTTTTTACATTTTTGATCTTAAAAGGAAGAAAATCCCCCCTTCATTTAGGGGAATCTTCCCACCTTTCATCCCCGCAATATCCGCCACCGGCCTATACCCTTGCCCCTTCATAACCATAAGGCTATCCTTGCTTACAGCCTGTGCTCCATGGCCGAAGGATTATGCGGACTATTTCCAGGAATACGCCGACTATGATGCGGTAGAAAACGGTTTGCCAGCATTTGGCCACGTTGAACTAATCCCTTTTGGAATTCGATTTTTGCGCTTTTAGACCAACTAAATATTTTCGAACAGCCTGCCATGAAAGATGGAACTGTCGAAGAAGAATCTGATTGGCAGCAAACACGTGTGGCATGCCGATGGATTACCACGGACAAAGTCCCTTCTGCATGGTGGAAGATGAGAACGGGAAGGTGGAGGAGATGGAGGAGTGCTTTGACTCCTGCTTCGGTGAGTACGACTACGAAGTGCCTGCGGACATACAACAAACTGCAGACGGTTAACATACAAAAACGCTAAAATTGGACTAAGCCCCATTTTTATTGGGCTGGCCCCTCTTTTCGACCCAGGTGTACGATTTAAGGGTTGTCGCTAGATCTTAAAATTGATAAGGCTTTGGCTCCTCACAGAAACGTCTAATCGCTCTGATTCTTTTTCATTGGAAAGAGCGTCGTCTAATTGACCAAAACTTGCGAGAAATCATCAAAAAGTGGCAGAATTCAAAAAGAGAAAATCGCTCAAAACCATTTGTCCGAACTCCTCCTTCTTCTCCTTCTCCTCCTCAGCATCTATTCTTGAAATGGAAGTAGGTATTCATTTTTCTCCCACCCTCCTCCTTCCCCGGGTACCTGGGCCTCATTTATTCATAACTCCATAAGTCTTCAGTTGAACTATAGACTCATATGCACCAGTGCTGTACTGGTGGAAGCGATTGGTCAGCTGGATTGAACTGGCAGGTTCGATTCCTTCGCATGCATTCTTTTTTATTTTAGTTTTTTTAAAGGTGAGAAAACAATTTTTACCTTCGGCAGGCCAAAGCCAAAGCTTTTTCTTCCAATAATTAATTGTCCTGAGTGTAAGTCATGAAAATTTCACCAAAACATGTTTGTTTGTCAATAATTTTGCATTGTATTTTTAATTTTCGATTTTTTCCCTTTTATTTTTTTAAATGGGTCTATTTTTAATTTATTATTTATTTATTTATCTAAAAAAACTTAGCTAAAAATATAATCAACAACATGTATATATTTTAGTGTCAAACTTGAATTTATGCATTTTCATACTATATTAAAAGTGGAAGAAATATGTGGTACCACCGGTGTCAGGGTCGGACGCGCCGTGGGAGTGGACGCGCCATGAGGCCGCGATCACGCCGCGGAGTTGCAAGGAGGAGCGATTTTTTGCTGT
>JASANA010004651.1:0-13908 GCA_030248095.1 Ptycholaimellus sp. GST1_10
AATCTAACCATAGACTGTATATTGAGCTTATATAATACGTCAATATAGTCTCCATGATCTAACGTATTGTAAAACTTGATCACATTCCCAGTGCAACAATAAGTGATGACAATGGGACAAAGATAGGGAGAAACGAATTCCAATGGCAGCATATGCATGAAAGGCTTGTTAGAAGGGGCTTAGAAGGGGCTGGTCCGCACTGGCTTGGCCTGAAGCTAGTAGCTTTTGTAGAACTGTAGATGATGGCACAAAGTAATTCGAATTGAAGAAATTTCATTTTTGAAATTTGGAAAACCCCTCGCAGACGCAATCAGATTCGGTGTCTTATTGTTCGTAGTGGTTGATATCCTAACCAGTGTTCATTGACCACGACAATGTCCTTTTAGTCGACAGAATTGAGATCAGAAAAGTGTTGTAGTTGGGGAAGTTTGGTGACAGCAACGCGCTCATCCCAGAGCACCTTGCGCCAGACGCACAGCCGCCTCTGCTCCCACTCCACCAGACTCCAGCCTCCAAGCTCATCCTCTTCACCTCCCTTCCCCAGAGAGGAGGGAAGGAAAGACCGGCGGCGAGGATGCTGCCAGGGCCGCGCTCCATGAGCCAGGGCGTGAAGTGGGCGCCTCGTTCGCCCAGTGCAAAGCGATACTGCGGCCTCCAGCACTCCCCCTTCTTCTGACCAGCCTTTTCTTCTTCTTCCTCTCATGGTCCTGGGAAAGGGGAACAGAGAATAGGATGAGGACGTCGCCGCGTTCGTAGCGCTCCCACTTGGCCCGAATGAGGGCGAGGAAGACGTCACCGGCAGCCAGAAAGGCCCAGTCGCAGTCCTCGTCCATTTGTGTGTCTATGGGCTCCAGGCTAGCGGAGGCAAGGCCCAGAGAGGGGTTGAAGCGGAGGCTGAGAAGTCGCACTGGAACCCCAGACTCTCCGCTCTCCAGAACTGACAGCGCGCGTCCGCCCCCTTCCACTTCCCTACAATATATCTCTTTTACCCTCCTTTACCCTTTACCTTGCAGGGAGACCCCATGACCAGGATGCTTTCAAAAACATCTGAACAATAGTTGACACTAGAAGAATAGGTGAAGTAAATGCACCTTGATTGGGCAGTAGTGAAAGAGGAGGAAGGTCCGGGCTGGGCAGAGAATACGGGCTCAGCCTCTGGCTCCGGCATAACGCGATGCACTTCGCAGGCCTCATCCGTGCTCACCGCCAAGAACACCGCCTCCCCAGCTACCACCAGCTCATGCGCTGTCCAGCACCCCTTTCCCGCCCTCTCGCCCACACATTCAGCCTCATTCGCTTCCTCAAATTCCAGCTCTTTCTCTTCCGTTATCAGAACTAAGCCAGCTTGACAACTTCTGTAAGCCTGTAGACGAGGAAGCGGTGCAAGCGCCACTCATCTCCTTCCTTGCAGGCGTGGACGGCTGCCAGGTATCCCGAGCCGTCCGCCAGTTTGACCATGGACACATCCGCTCCATTCAACAGCCGCATAGAAGGAGGCGGTTCAAGAGCTGCCGTCTTCAGCTGTTCCATGAGCCGCGAAAAGACGGTCCAGCTCAAGCCTTCACTTTCCTCGCAACTCATCATTCTTCATCCACACATATTGCTTGCAAAAGTAACAAGAACAGTTGGAGCGAAATGATGAAATGAGCCGTCGTATGGGCAGCGCTGGAGAAGAGGCTGAGATGGCTGCCAATCATCGTCCAGCTCAAGCAGCTCCGCTCCCACCAAATCCTGTCAAATGATCTGATCTCATTTTGGTCAATCAGATTCATCTCATTTCTGCACCGCCTCTGGTTGTACAATAGGTTTCTTTGAGGTGCTGCAGAGAATAGCGATGGGCAGGGAATTGCCTTCGGCAAAAATCTGGCCTTCTCCGCTCCAACTTCCCAGTTCTGCTTCTAGGCGTAGCTCAGTTTCCACTATCATTCAATCTCGTTCATTCTTTGCATCATAAGAATTTTACAACCTCCCAGACGAAATTCTGCCAAAATTGAGCACTTTGCATAGAAATCTGCATCGCGAAGGTCTGCAATGAAGCATATTTGAAGAAATCGGTAAGGCCATAGAATTACCAGCTGATCGAATTCGAAGAAGCTCTGAGATTCGTTTACGAAGCGGTTTATCCGCAAATGAGAAACAGGCCCAGCTAACTCGTAGCAAGCGGCTTAAATCTGCCAGGCCTATGATTGTAAAAGGTAATAAAGTTCTTTTTCAAAAAAGCAGAAAACGCAAGTTGTCTGTGATGTATTCTTGAATTGTTGGAAAGCGATGGGCTTGAAGCAGCTCAAAGACCATATTTATAACTTCATCTATTGTGCTTGCCAGGCCTATACTTTACAACGCAGAAGAAGCATCAAGAAGACAATACGTACCAAGATTGCAAGGAGCATTCAGAAAAGAATATTTGAAGCAAACGATAAAGAAAATAAACAATTAGAACAATTGTTGTTTCTTCTTATAGTAGCTAGGGTTGGCGGGTGTGCCAAGTAGTGTATCCGCTCGAACGAATGGGTTGGCTTCCCTACCGCCGTTTTCATTCCTCTCTTCCGCCAAGCCATTGTATAAACGCTGCGCTTCCCTTCAATCAGCTTGGTAGGCTGCACAAGCGCGATTCCAAAATGATCAATATAGGGATTAGAAAGAAGGAAATTCTAACTGGTCAATGATTTCCTGAAGACGGCCGGTGAGTTCCATGCCCTCCCAGTCCAACTCAGCCATGCGTATTTCCGCTATGAAGCTCAGCGTGTAGGCGAGAAAAGTAAGACCCAGGATCCACTCCGCAAAGGCCGATGTCAAATAAGTGGAGTAGCCCTTCGGTTCCATTTTTTTCTTTTCCCCCCACACCATACCCAGCTTTCCTACCGGCTTGTCGCTAGGCCAGCTGATGTAGCCTTCAGCGAACCTAGACGACTCCCCACTGGCCAGAAACTTGGTGCTCAGCACTGGCAATTGATGAGTGGTGTGTAGGGGAAGAGGGAGGGGAGGAGTTTGATAGGAACAGAGGATGAGTGATGCGGTGCCGAGGATGGAGATGACGGCGCGGGCGATGGGCATGGCCCAGCCCAGAAAACGCGGCACCATCTGGAAGCTGAGGTAAGTCTGACCGTAGCAGTACGCGTTGCCCACCACGAAGCATAGGTTCGCTCCCACCAAATGCACCACGCGCAGCGTTGTCTCCTCAACCAAAGGATGCCAGGGTCAACATCAAATTGATCCACTGAATTTATCAAACTAATCGATTCACCAGCAGAGAGGTGTGGGAGTTGGGGAGAGATAAGCGAAGAAAGACCTGAAAGTTGGCGACGAGACTGAGGCCGAAGCTAGCGATGAGGCCAAGCACCAGGAAAAAGCGACTAAGACGTCGAAAACGGCGACCACGCTTTCGACTGACCCCAATCCCATCACTACACAGCAACTCCTTCACTTGCAGATGTCGAAGATAGAAACACAGCCCGACTGCAAGGAAATCATGTTCTTTCAGATCGTTGCTTTCAGACAGCTGATCATGGGACAACTTAGGAAGGCGCCTATGTTGAGGAAGAAGCCGAAGATGCAGCTTTCGGGTGGGAAAGCTGCTAAGTCGCTGCAAAATGCATTTAGTGAACCATTGAATCTCCAGTTGACGAACCTAATGTAGGGCAGTAGAGGATCTACATGATGCTCTTCAACTGCGAGAATGAACCTACAATAAACCATCAGCCATTCATGGACTGGCATGAAAAAGGTAGTGAAACGAGATGGTGAAGCTAAGCAGAACCGCAAAAGTGGCAAGGCATGGGATGACTGCTAAATTCATGCATACACGCAAGCCTTATCTTCCTCAACTCTCAAGTGCTACGAGCCTCATTCACTAGCAGGCCGCAAGGAGGGAGCATACTGTTTGTTGTTTGCTCACTTTTGGCACCCCCTGTGCTTGGTTGCGTCCAAACATTGGACTACTACTTGCATTTGAAGATTGTCCGGTCCAGACAAAGCCATTGAAATCTGCATCTCTTGAAAAAAACCGCCGTTCTAATCCCTTATTCTCAAACGGTGCAGATCTCCGAAAAATCTCAGCTCGATTGAAAGAGTAGAATGTTGTGAGAGAAAAGGCAAAGGATGGGTGCCGAAAACAAAAATTCGGCCATAATTTTTCGACAAAATTACCAGTTTTTGCCAACCTTACTATTAACGCCAACGTCTAATCCTGATTGCTTTTTACAGATAATGATTGAACTGCAACGGTACATTGACGAAAAAGATCGAAATAATAAAGCTGTTCTTATGTGGCAAGAACATCATGAGAAAGCATGTGAAAAAAAACACCATTAAATGGTCCAGGTCATTAAATGGTCCAGGACCAATACGGGAGCGGCAACGTGGAAGGTGGCCGAAGTTTTTCTTCCAGGATCAGCGTTTCCTCATTAATTTTAAAAAAATACTTTTGCGTCTCTTCGTTTACTGTCTCGTACGATGCTGCTGCATGAACAATTTGGTCGCGCTAGCTCAAATGCGAATAAAGACAGGTTTTTAAGTAGCATCTTTTGTAAAAGAGTTTGTGATCAATTTAGAATGGCCTTCAATAAAATAAAACGTGCATGTCATTTAAAGCAGAGACATAAGCATCAAAACGCAGGCAAATGAACATGACTAGTGTTGCGGTAAGACAGGTGATTGCGGAAGCTGTAAACTAATTGGGGGTAGGAAGAGGAGCAGCTAAGCTTTGCGAAGGTGGCGGCGGTGGAATACCGTTTTTAGGAATCACTTGTACCTAAAAGTAGAATAAATTATCTTCAGAATATTTGTATTATACTGTAGGACTTTTCAAGCTTCCTTATTTTTCCAATTATGTCTCCTTTTCAGCACATTTGCTCAAAATGAATAGTCATGTAACACATAGTGCCACCGTATAGGTGTAAAATACTGTATTTAGAAAAATTTCATCCACTTAGACCACTCTGGAAGCCACTTTTTGGTCCGAAACGACTGGCTACCCCCTCTATTTTGGCCTACTTTTAACATTAACCTTTTTACACCAACACCTCGAAATCAACTCGTTCACTTCCAATACAATCAAAATATTCAACTTTTCCTTAATAAAAGTTTGAAACTAATTTCCTCACCTTCAACCCCGATACCAGGATTTTTTTGAGCCTCAAAAACATTTCTCAGATTTTAATTGGATTTTCAAAAACTAATTTCCTCACCTTCATTTCCAGGCAAACCCCAACACCGGTCACAGGCTGACACCGGCCACAAGGAATACCAAGAGCTGATCATATTTCCATTTTTTAAAAAACATTTTCAATGTCACCGAAAAATGAGAAATGATGAAAGCCAAAAAACAACCGATCATATTTTCAATCTTTTAAAATCATTTTCAATGTCACCGAAAAATGAAGAAAGCCAAAAAAACTGAGGGCAAGCAAAGCGACACTTTTTCCGAAATACGTCAAGCTCGTAAAAACATTCACGTTAGCGAAATGAAGAACATCGAAAAAAGATCTGATGCAGAAAGCAAAAAAACCTTTTCGATTGTTTGGTAAAAGTTTTAAGGCTCAGAAAAAATTTTTCAATGCTCAAAAAATTAGGCAAAAAATTTGGGCCCGAGAGGCTTCGATCCTCTGACCTTCAGGGGCCGTGGTCCAAGATGTAGCACAATATTTTGGCACAATACTATGGCACATGTGGCACACGACCGTATCCTGACGCTCTACCGATTGAGCTATGCGCCCGCACGGCAGCCTGCAATTAAAACTGCACCGCACTCATCCCCCCTCTAAACCTTCAATGTGCATGACTCTTTCAACTGCTTTTTAGTCCTTTTCGGTAAAAATATATTTGCCCGGATAGTTAATTTGGAAGAAGAGTGGATGGGTAATGAAAACATGTGGTATGGAAATGCGATACTCGTTCCCAGCTTGGGCATTGCTTGGACAAGGCCTCTTTGTCCTGCCATCCTCCCGCCCTTCCCTGACGCATCCATCCGCTTTCCCACTCTTCATTCCACCCACTTACCTCTGCTTCAAAATGACTGCCCAGATTCCTGTCCCCGATATGAGCAAGCTGCGCCTCCGAAGCTCCCATCCGCTGCACTGCTACAGCCAGTAGCACCTAGCCCTTTCACTGCTCCAGTTTGAACTCCGGTCATAAATTGAGGCTTCCGCGGAGCGTGTTGGTGTTGGCGGACTCTCAGCTGAAGAAGGTGCAGCCGGACGATCTCTACTTGACCAACACGCCCTTCATCCTCTGCATGGTCCCCGGCGCCGGCATCAACCACCTGGACGACATGCTCCTACACGTGGAGAATGTTACCTTTCATTCTCTCCAGCCTCCACCCCTCCCTTTTTGCCTCTTCAGCAGGTAGGGCTGGCCAATATCACCGATGTGGCCGTTCAGGCGACGACCAATTCACTGAACCCCCTCCCGCACATGGCCAACGCCTTCTACCCGGCTGGCTGGCAGTGGGCCGATGAATTGGTAGGCTTATGCTGGGGCTGGGTGTAGAGTGTGAGGGAGGGGTGTTTGCAGCTCACGGAGATGGCCCAGGTGCAGAGCGTCTTCGGGTGCCGGATCACGATCGTGGAGCCCACGCCGCGCCCCATGCCCACCAACAACTATCAGAAGGTCACTCCCTCCCTACCCCCTTCCTCCCTACCTCATCTCCTACCCATGCCAGGCGGTCTGGCGCCAGACAAAGGCGGGCTTCCTGGGACGCTTGGCCGCCAAGCGCAACCAGTACAGTTTCAACTACTGCCGCCACTACCTCAGCCTCAACGACCTCAAGTACCAGAACGTCCACCTCACCGACGACAAGGCCGTCGATCACACCGCTGACATCATTTACTCCGCCTCCTTCCCCTGAGCTTGCAATGCTGTTTTCAAAATTTGACGATGCTTTTTTGAAATTTGCTATTTTAACGATGCTTTGACTTTGCTGATGAAAAGATTGTAAAGATCAGGTTTTTCTTGGCGCGGCACTGTGATGAAAGCAGTAGGCCATAAACCGTTCATGGTGCCCGGACAAAGATTTATGATGCTGATTGGAAGATAGTGTCTGAGAGGCAGGGGGTAGGTGCAGGGTCAGGCTACAGTTTGCCGGGAAGAGAGCAGAAAGGGTAGAAGAAAGATGGCTTCTCGATCGTCCTCTCGCCGTGTGGAGGTGACGCCGGAGGTGTCTCAGGCGGCGGCGATGCAGGAGCACCAGCGCAACATCAACATCGTCCAGGCCCAGCTCTCCAGCAAGGCCACCGAACTCGGCAACATTCAGAAGATGCTGGATGAGAGGGAGCGCAAATTGGATGTTAAAGAAGTTCCTATCAGTTTCCGCATAGCTTAGTGAGGAGGATGAGGTTGAATTGACAGTCGGAGAACTATGTGCTGAACAAGGCGCTGGTGGTGAAGAATGCCGAGCTGCTCCGCCTGGAGAAGAGCGTCCAGGACAAGCTCAACTACGAAATCTACGCCGACCGCAAGCTGCGTGAATACAGGATGGCCTTTCGCACTATAGCTGTGAGTTCTCTAGGCTTTCTAGGATTGCAAGGAGTTGAGTGGGTTTTGACTAGGATGTGGTGAACAAGTCTCGCACTGATCATCAGCGCGTGCTGGAGACGACACAGTACACGCCCATCACCAGCCTCACCTCCGTCAAGGACTCCTTCAAGACCTGCCGCAAGTTTATGAGTGATATGGTGGAGACATGCTTACAGGTTGAGAGCGCTCTCCCCCCAGAGTGCTATTCTGAGGAGGCAGCCAATCTCCCCCCCTTCCCCATAAACATGCGCTCTCTCTACTCTACTGGGGACGCTCCCCCAGTTCAGCCAGTCTCTCCACAGCAGCCCCAGCCTCAGCCCCAGACGCAGCAGGAGGGCTACCATATTCAGCAGGGGAGCTACTATGCTCAGGGGCAGTACCAACCTCAGGGCTACTATCCGCAGCTGAAGGAGGCAGGGAAGGAGGGGGGAGGGGAGTACTACGGCGGGGGAGAGCAGGTTTTGGCGCAGCCGCCACCTTATCAGGAGCAGTTGTGTGAGCAACATCTGGGCAGTCATTTTGAAGCAGAGGTAGAGAAGGGTGGAGGTGGACGAAGAGTGGGAAAGCGGATGGATGCGTCAGGGAAGGGCGGGAGGATGGCAGGACAAAGAGGCCTTGTCCAAGCAACGCCCAAGCTGGGAACGAGTATCGCATTTCCATACCACATGTTTTCATTACCCATCCACTCTTCTTCCAAATTAACTATCCGGGCAAATATATTTTTACCGAAAAGGACTAAAAAGCAGTTGAAAGAGTCATGCACGTTGAAGGTTTAGAGGGGGAATGAGTGCGGTGCAGTTTTAATTGCAGGCTGCCGTGCGGGCGCATAGCTCAATCGGTAGAGCATCAGGATACGGTCGTGTGCCACATGTGCCATAGTATTGTGCCAAAATATTGTGCTACATCTTGGACCACGGCCCCTGAAGGTCAGAGGATCGAAGCCTCTCGGGCCCAAATTTTTTGCCTAATTTTTTGAGCATTGAAAATTTTTTTCTGATCCTTAAAACTTTCACCAAACATTTGAAAAAGTTTTTTGCTTTCTGCATCAGATCTTTTTTTTGATGTTCTTCATTTTGCTAACGTGAGTTTGGAAATGTTTTTACGAGCTTTGCAACAGCGTATGTTTGAAAAAGCGTCGCTTTGCTTGCCATCAGTTTTTTTGGCTTTCTTCCATTTTTCGGTGACATTGAAAATGATTTTAAAAGATTGAAAATATGATCGGTTGTTTTTTGGCTTTCATCATTTCTCATTTTTCGGTGACATTGAAAATGTTTTTTAAAAAATGGAAATATGATCAGCTCTTGGTATTCCTTGTGGCCGGTGTCAGCCTGTGACCGGTGTTGGGGTTTGCCTGAAAATGAAGGTGAGGAAATTAGTTTTTGAAAATCCAATTAAAATCTGAGAAATGTTTTTGAGGCTCAAAAAAATCCTGGTATCGGGGTTGAAGGTGAGGAAATTAGTTTCAAACTTTTATTAAGGAAAAGTTGAATATTTTGATTGTATTGGAAGTGAACGAGTTGATTTCGAGGTGTTGGTGTAAAAAGGTTAATGTTAAAAGTAGGCCAAAATAGAGGGGGTAGCCAGTCGTTTCGGACCAAAAAGTGGCTTCCAGAGTGGTCTAAGTGGATGAAATTTTTCTAAATACAGTATTTTACACCTATACGGTGGCACTATGTGTTACATGACTATTCATTTTGAGCAAATGTGCTGAAAAGGAGACATAATTGGAAAAATAAGGGAAGCTTGAAAAGTCCTACAGTATAATACAAATATTCTGAAGATAATTTATTCTACTTTTAGGTACAAGTGATTCCTAAAAACGGTATTCCACCGCCGCCACCTTCGCAAAGCTTAGCTGCTACCTCTTCCTACCCCCAATTAGTTTACAGCTTCCGCAATCACCTGTCTTACCGCAACACTAGTCATGTTCATTTGCCTGCGTTTTGATGCTTATGTCTCTGCTTTAAATGACATGCACGTTTTATTTTATTGAAGGCCATTCTAAATTGATCACAAACTCTTTTACAAAAGATGCTACTTAAAAACCTGTCTTTATTCGCATTTGAGCTAGCGCGACCGAATTGTTCATGCAGCAGCATCGTACGAGACAGTAAACGAAGAGACGCAAAAGTATTTTTTTAAAATTAATGAGGAAACGCTGATCCTGGAAGAAAAACTTCGGCCACCTTCCACGTTGCCGCTCCCGTATTGGTCCTGGACCATTTAATGACCTGGACCATTTAATGGTGTTTTTTTTCACATGCTTTCTCATGATGTTCTTGCCACATAAGAACAGCTTTATTATTTCGATCTTTTTCGTCAATGTACCGTTGCAGTTCAATCATTATCTGTAAAAAGCAATCAGGATTAGACGTTGGCGTTAATAGTAAGGTTGGCAAAAACTGGTAATTTTGTCGAAAAATTATGGCCGAATTTTTGTTTTCGGCACCCATCCTTTGCCTTTTCTCTCACAACATTCTACTCTTTCAATCGAGCTGAGATTTTTCGGAGATCTGCACCGTTTGAGAATAAGGGATTAGAACGGCGGTTTTTTTCAAGAGATGCAGATTTCAATGGCTTTGTCTGGACCGGACAATCTTCAAATGCAAGTAGTAGTCCAATGTTTGGACGCAACCAAGCACAGGGGGTGCCAAAAGTGAGCAAACAACAAACAGTATGCTCCCTCCTTGCGGCCTGCTAGTGAATGAGGCTCGTAGCACTTGAGAGTTGAGGAAGATAAGGCTTGCGTGTATGCATGAATTTAGCAGTCATCCCATGCCTTGCCACTTTTGCGGTTCTGCTTAGCTTCACCATCTCGTTTCACTACCTTTTTCATGCCAGTCCATGAATGGCTGATGGTTTATTGTAGGTTCATTCTCGCAGTTGAAGAGCATCATGTAGATCCTCTACTGCCCTACATTAGGTTCGTCAACTGGAGATTCAATGGTTCACTAAATGCATTTTGCAGCGACTTAGCAGCTTTCCCACCCGAAAGCTGCATCTTCGGCTTCTTCCTCAACATAGGCGCCTTCCTAAGTTGTCCCATGATCAGCTGTCTGAAAGCAACGATCTGAAAGAACATGATTTCCTTGCAGTCGGGCTGTGTTTCTATCTTCGACATCTGCAAGTGAAGGAGTTGCTGTGTAGTGATGGGATTGGGGTCAGTCGAAAGCGTGGTCGCCGTTTTCGACGTCTTAGTCGCTTTTTCCTGGTGCTTGGCCTCATCGCTAGCTTCGGCCTCAGTCTCGTCGCCAACTTTCAGGTCTTTCTTCGCTTATCTCTCCCCAACTCCCACACCTCTCTGCTGGTGAATCGATTAGTTTGATAAATTCAGTGGATCAATTTGATGTTGACCCTGGCATCCTTTGGTTGAGGAGACAACGCTGCGCGTGGTGCATTTGGTGGGAGCGAACCTATGCTTCGTGGTGGGCAACGCGTACTGCTACGGTCAGACTTACCTCAGCTTCCAGATGGTGCCGCGTTTTCTGGGCTGGGCCATGCCCATTGCCCGCGCCGTCATCTCCATCCTCGGCACCGCATCACTCATCCTCTGTTCCTATCAAACTCCTCCCCTCCCTCTTCCCCTACACACCACTCATCAATTGCCAGTGCTGAGCACCAAGTTTCTGGCCAGTGGGGGAGTCGTCTAGGTTCGCTGAAGGCTACATCAGCTGGCCTAGCGACAAGCCGGTAGGAAAGCTGGGTATGGTGTGGGGGAAAAAGAAAAAATGGAACCGAAGGGCTACTCCACTTATTTGACATCGGCCTTTGCGGAGTGGATCCTGGGTCTTACTTTCTCGCCTACACGCTGAGCTTCATAGCGGAAATACGCATGGCTGAGTTGGACTGGAGGGCATGGAACTCACCGGCCGTCTTCAGGAAATCATTGACCAGTTAGAATTTCCTTCTTACTAATCACTATTTGGATCATTTTGGATTCGCGCTTGTGCAGCCTACCAAGCTTATTTAAGGGACGCGCAGCTTTTATCCAAGGGCTTGGCGTACGAGTGGAATCAACACGGCGGTAGGGAAGCCAACCCATTCGTTCGAGCGGATACACTACTTGGCACACCCGCCAACCCTAGCTACTATAAGAAAAGAAACAACAATTGTTCTAATTGTTTATTTTCTTTATCGTTTGCTTCAAATATTTCTTTGAATGCTCCTTGCAATCGGTAACGCACTGTCTTTGATGCTTCTTCTGCGTTGTAAAGTATAAGCCGGCAAGCACAATAGATGAAGTTATAAATATGGCTTTGAGCTGCTTCAAGCCCATCGCTTTCCAACAATTCAAGAATACATCACAGACAACTTGCGTTTTCTGCTTTTTTGAAGAACTTTATTACCTTTTACAATCATAGGCCTGGCAGATTCAAGCTCTGTGACGAGTTAGCTGGGCCTGTTTCTCATTTGCGGATAAACCGCTTCGTAAACGAATCTCAGAACTTCTTCATTCGATCAGCTGGTAATTCTAACGGCCTTACCGATTTCTTCAATATGCTTCATTGCAGACCTTCGCGATGCAGATTTCTATGCAAAGTGCTCAATTTTGGCAGAATTTCGTCTGGGAGATTGTAAAATTCTTATGATGCAAAGAATGAACGAGATTGAATGATAGTGGAAACTGAGCTACGCCTAGAAGCAGAACTGGGAAGTTGGAGCGGAGAAGGCCAGATTTTTGCCGAAGGCAATTCCCTGCCCATCGCTATTCTTGCAGCACCTCAAAGAAACCTATTGTACAACCAGAGGCGGTGCAGAAATGAGATGAATCTGATTGACCAAAATGAGATCAGATCATTTGACAGGATTTGGTGGGAGCGGAGCTGCTTGAGCTGGACTTACTTATCAGCCATCTCAGCCTCTTCTCCAAGCGCTGCCCATACGACGGCTCATTTCATCATTTCGCTCCAACTGTTCTTGTTACTTTTGCAAGCACTATGTGTGGATGAAGAATGATGAGTTGCGAGGAAAGTGAAGGCTTGAGCTGGACCGTCTTTTCGCGGCTCATGGAACAGCTGAAGACGGCAGCTCTTGAACCGCCTCCTTCTATGCGGCAGTTGAATGGAGCGGATGTGTCCATGGTCAAACTGGCGGACGGCTCTGGATACCTGGCAGCCGTCCACGCCTGCAAGGAAGGAGATGAGTGGCGCTTGCACCGCTTCCTCGTCTACAGGCTTACAGAAGTTGTCAAGCTGGCTTAGTTCTGATAACGGAAGAGAAAGAGCTGGAATTTGAGGAAGCGAATGAGGCTGAATGTGTGGGCGAGAGGGCGGGAAAGGGGTGCTGGACAGCGCATGAGCTGGGTGGTAGCTGGGGAGGCGGTGTTCTTGGCGGTGAGCACGGATGAGGCCTGCGAAGTGCATCGCGTTATGCCGGAGCCAGAGGCTGAGCCCGTATTCTCTGCCCAGCCCGGACCTTCCTCCTCTTTCACTACTGCCCAATCAAGGTGCATTTACTTCACCTATTCTTCTAGTGTCAACTATTGTTCAGATGTTTTTGAAAGCATCCTGGTCATGGGGTTCCCTGCAAAGGTAAGGGGTAAAGGAGGAAAGAAGAGATATATTGTAGGGAAGTGGGAGGGGCGGACGCGCGCTGTCGGGCTCTGGAGCGGAGAGTCTGGGGTTCCAGTGCGACTTCTCAGCCTCCGCTTCAACCCCTCTCTGGGCCTTGCCTCCGCTAGCCTGGAGCCCATAGACACACAAATGGACGAGGACTGCGACTGGGCCTTTCTGGCTGCCGGTGACGTCTTCCTCGCCCTCCATTCGGGCCAAGTGGGAGCGCTACGAACGCGGCGACGTCCTCATCCTATTCTCTGTCTCCCTTTCCCAGGACCATGAGAGGAAGAAGAAGAAAAGGCTGGTCAGAAGGAAGGGGGAGTGCTGGAGGCCGCAGTATCGCTTTGCACTGGGCGAACGAGGCGCCCACTTCACGCCCTGGCTCATGGAGCGCGGCCCTGGCAGCACTCTCGCCGCCGGTCTTTCCTTCCCTCCTCTGGGAAGGGAGGTGAAGAGGATGAGCTTGGAGGCTGGAGTCTGGTGGAGTGGGAGCAGAGGCGGCTGTGCGTCTGGCGCAAGGTGCTCTGGGATGAGCGCGTTGCTGTCACCAAACTTCCCCAACTACAACACTTTTCTGATCTCAATTCTGTCGACTAAAAGGACATTGTCGCGGTCAATGAACACTGGTTAGGATATCAACCACTACGAACAAGTCCAACACCGAATCTGATTGCGTCTGCGAGGGGTTTTCCAAATTTCAAAAATGAAATTTCTTCAATTCGAATTACTTTGTGCCATCATCTACAGTTCTACAAAAGCTACTAGCTTCAGGCCAAGCCAGTGCGGACCAGCCCTTTCTACCCCCCTTCTAACAAGCCTTTCATGCATATGCTGCCATTGG
>JASANA010004652.1:0-23431 GCA_030248095.1 Ptycholaimellus sp. GST1_10
TTGCTGCCGCGGGGAGGTGAGCAAGGCGGACCTTCTTCGCGAGTACAACTACTCCCTCTTCCTTGCCCCTCATCCCGTTACACCTCCCTTAACCCCCTCATCCCCTTCATCTCTCTGCTTCTCTTCATAGAACGTGGTGGAGACCTACGAGTGTCTGTACGAGAGCGGGGAGGCCTGGTGGTTCGTGCAGGAGTTGGCCCCGGCTGGCTCCCTGCGCACCCTCATGGAGACTCATTCCGGCTCACTGCCCGAGGCACTAGCCCATCACTTCATCCTACAGGTTCCTCTGCTTCACCTCACCGACTGAAGCTGGAGTAGATGGGAAGAACTGCAGGCAATAAGTGGACTGAGTTTCCTGCACGACGAAGGTCTGGTCTACCGGGAGTTGTGCGCCGAGAACTGCCTGCTCTTCCCCTCCTCCTCCCTCGCCGCCCAGTCCAGCGATTTCAGGGCCTCCATGGACATGATGCGACTCAAAATCTCCGACTTCCGACTCACCAGAAAGGTGGACTGAGTTTCCTGCACGACGAAGGTCTGGTCTACCGGGAGTTGTGCGCCGAGAACTGCCTGCTCTTCCCCTCCTCCTCCCTCGCCGCCCAGTCCAGCGATTTCAGGGCCTCCATGGACATGATGCGACTCAAACTCTCCGACTTCCGACTCACCAGAAAGGTGGACTGAGTTTCCTGCACGACGAAGGTCTGGTCTACCGGGAGTTGTGCGCCGAGAACTGCCTGCTCTTCCCCCCCTCCTTCCCTCGCCGCCCAGTCCAGCGATTTCAGGGCCTCCATGGACATGATGCGACTCAAACTCTCCGACTTCAAAGAATCAAAAACACCCCTCTCCCTCTCCCCCGCGCCAGCCAACACCCAAAAACAACACCCTCCCCCCCCCCCCCCACCCAAAACACCCCCAAAACCCCAACACCAAACCCCCCCCCCCCCCCCCCCCCCCACCCCCACAAACCCCACCCAAAAAACAACCAAACCCCCCCCCCCCCCCCCACCCCCCCCCGACTCACCAGAAAGGTGGACTGAGTTTCCTGCACGACGAAGGTCTGGTCTACCGGGAGTTGTGCGCCGAGAACTGCCTGCTCTTCCCCCTCCTCCTCTCCCTCGCCGCCCAGTCCATCGATTTCAGGGCCTCCATGGACATGATGCGACTCAAACTCTCCGACTTCCGACTCACCAGAAAGGTGGACTGAGTTTCCTGCACGACGAAGGTCTGGTCTACCGAGAGTTGTGCGCCGAGAACTGCCTGCTCTTCCCCTCCTCCTCCCTCGCCGCCCAGTCCAGCGATTTCAGGGCCTAAGACAAACTAGAGAAGAGACGCACGACGAAGGGGAGGAGAAGCACCAACGCCGCCCCCCCCCCCCACCGCCCACCACGATCAGGGCCTCCAACAGAGGCTAAAAATTCTCCGGACTCCGAGGCTCGCCGAGAAGACGATTCCGCCGCACGAAGCTCTACCGGGAGCGCCGAGAAACCCGCTCTCCCCTCCTCTCCCCACCGCCCAGCCAGCGACAGGGCCTCCAACAGAGCGACCCGAACCCAGAGCACCGACCACCAGAAAGGACGACCCCGCGAGAGCCACCGAGAGCGCCGAGAACGCCGCTCTTCCCCTCCTCTCCCCGCCGCCCACCACGACAGGCCTCCAACGAGCAACAACCCCGAGCACGACCACCAGAAAAGGACCAACTCCGCACGACAAAGCCACCGGGACGCCCGAGACGCCGCTCTCCCCCCCTCTCCCCGCCGCCCAGCCAGCAACAGGGCCTCCCCAACAAAGCACCAAACCCCGACCCGACCACCAGAAAGGACACCGCACACGAAGCCACCGGACGCCGAGAACGCCGCTCTCCCCCCCTCTCCCCGCCGCCCCGACACACCAGGCCCCAACAACACCAAACCCCACCCACCACCAGAAAGGACATCCCACACGAAGCCACCGGACGCCACCCCTCCCCCTCCTCCCCGCCGCCCAGTCCAGCCAACCAGGCCCCAACAACACCAACAAACCCCACCCACCACCAGAAAGAACAGCACAGAAGAACCGGGAGGCGCGAAACGCCCCTCCCCCCCCCCCCCCCCCCCCCATGGACATGATGCGACTCAAACTCTCCGACTTCCGACTCACCAGAAAGGTGGACTGAGTTTCCTGCACGACGAAGGTCTGGTCTACCGGGAGTTGTGCGCCGAGAACTGCCTGCTCTTCCCCTCCTCTTCCCTCGCCGCCCAGTCCAGCGATTTCAGGGCCTCCATGGACATGATGCGACTCAAACTCTCCGACTTCCGAGGCTCACCCCAGAAAGGACAGCGCCGCACGACGAAGGCGGCACCAGGAGGGCGCAACGCCGCCCCCCCCCCCCCCGCCGCCCGCCGCGACGGGCCCCCGCCCGACTCACCAGAAAGGTGGACTGAGTTTCCTGCACGACGAAGGTCTGGTCTACCGGGAGTTGTGCGCCGAGAACTGCCTGCTCTTCCCCTCCTCTTCCCTCGCCGCCCAGTCCAGCGATTTCAGGGCCTCCATGGACATGAGCGACTCAAACTCTCCGACTTCCAACTAGCCAGAAAAGGGGACTGAGTTTCCTGCACGACGAAGGTCAGCTCTACGGGAGTTGTGCGCCGAGAACTGCCCTCTCTTCCCCTCCTCTCCCTCGCCGCCCGGTGCCATCGATTTCAGGCCTCCATGGACATGATCGACTGAAACTCTCCGACTTCCGACTCACCAGAAGGTGGGGACTGAGTTTCCTGCACGACGAAGGTCTGGTGCTCCCGGAGATTCTGCGCCGAGAACTGCCTGCTCTTCCCCCTCCTCTTCCCTCGCCGCCCAGTCCAGCGATTTCAGGGCCTCCATGGACATGATGCGACTGAACTCTCCGACTTCCGACTCCGCAGAAAGGTGGACTGGTTTTCGTCTCGTACGAGAGTTGTGCACCGAGAACTGCCTGCTCTCCCCTCCTCCCTCGCCGCCCCATCCATCGATTTCAGGGCCTCCAGGACGTGATGGTCGAACTCCGACTTCCGACTCACCGAGAGGTGGACTGAGCTCCTGCACGACGAAGGTCTGGTCTACCGGGAGTGTGCGCCGAGAACTGCCTGCTCTTCCCCCTCCTCTTCTCCTCGCCGCCCAGTCCAGCGATTCAGGGCCTCCAGAGGACATGATGCGACTGAACTCTCCGAGTCCCAACTACACCAGAAAGGGGACGAGTTCCTGCACGACGAAGGTCTCGTGACCGGAGCTGTGCGCCGAGAACTGCCTGCTCTTCCCCTCCTCTTCCCTCGCCGCCCAGTCCCAGCGATCAGGGCCTCCCAGGACAGAGCACTCGATCTCTTCCGACTCCGACTCACACCGGGAGGGAAGTTCCTGCCAGGCGGAAGCAGTCACCGGAGTGTGCGCCGAGAACCCCCCCCCCTCCTCTTCCCTCGCCGCCCAGTCCAGCGATTTCAGGGCCTCCATGGACATGATGCGACTCAAACTCTCCGACTTCCGACTCACCAGAAAGGTGGACTGAGTTTCCTGCACGACGAAGGTCTGGTCTACCGGGAGTTGTGCGCCGAGAACTGCCTGCTCTTCCCCTCCTCTTCCCCCCCCCAGCCAGCGACAGGCGGCGAGCGGGCCCAGCCAAACCGGCCCAAACACCAGAAAGGGACCGTCCGCACGACGAAGCGACCAACACAGACCCCCCCCCCCCCCTCGCCGCCCAGTCCAGCGATTTCAGGGCCTCCATGGACATGATGCGACTCAAACTCTCCGACTTCCGACTCACCAGAAAGGTGGACTGAGTTTCCTGCACGACGAAGGTCTGGTCTACCGGGAGTTGTGCGCCGAGAACTGCCTGCTCTTCCCCTCCTCTTCCCTCGCCGCCCAGTCCAGCGATTTCAGGGCCTCCATGGACATGATGCGACTCAAACTCTCCGACTTCCGACTCACCAGAAAGGTGGACTGAGTTTCCTGCACGACGAAGGTCTGGTCTACCGGGAGTTGTGCGCCGAGAACTGCCTGCTCTTCCCCTCCTCTTCCCTCGCCGCCCAGTCCAGCGATTTCAGGGCCTCCATGGACATGATGCGACTCAAACTCTCCGACTTCCGACTCACCAGAAAGGTGGACTGAGTTTCCTGCACGACGAAGGTCTGGTCTACCGGGAGTTGTGCGCCGAGAACTGCCTGCTCTTCCCTCCTCTTCCCTCGCCGCCCAGTCCAGCGATTTCAGGGCCTCCATGGACATGATGCGACTCAAATTCGACTCGACTACGGGAGGGGGACGAGTTCCGCACGACGAAGGCGGTCTACGGGAGGCACAGAACGCCGCTCTCCCCCCCCTCCCTCGCCGCCCCACCAGCGACAGGGCCTCCAGGACAGAGCGACTCAAACTCTCCGACCCGACTCACCAGAAAGGGGACGATCCGGGCTCGGAGCAGTCGGCTCTCCCGGGATCGCGCGAGGAGAACGCCGCTCCCCCCCCTCCCTCGCCGCCCACCAGCGACAGGGCCTCCAGACGACGACCGAACCCCGACCCGACCACCAGAAAGGACATCCCCACGACGAAGCCACCGGACGCCGAGAACGCCCCTCTCCCCCTCTCCCTCGCCGCCCAGCCAGCGACAGCCCCACAAGAACTCTCCGACTTCCGACTCACCAGAAAGGTGGACTGAGTTTCCTGCACGACGAAGGTCTGGTCTACCGGGAGTTGTGCGCCGAGAACTGCCTGCTCTTCCCCTCCTCTTCCCTCGCCGCCCAGTCCAGCGATTTCAGGGCCTCCATGGACATGATGCGACTCAAACTCTCCGACTTCCGACTCACCAAAGACAGTTGAGAAGGGGGGCGCGACGCCCCCCCCCCCCCGCACGCCCCCGGAAAGGTGCCCTCCTGCTATCTCATTGCCTCACCTCACCAATCAATTCCTGCTAGTACAAAAAACGAGCAGAAATAGCTATGGAGCCGTTTGAGAACGGGAGTCGCGTGACCCTGGAGCACGAGCAGCTGACGCCCTATCACCCTCCGGAGCTCTGCGACCTGCTGCAGAAAGAAGCGTACACCTCCAAACCTCCTCCATAGACGCAGATGAAAAGCTGGAAGCTGGGCTTAGGTTCGTAGCAGAGCGTGAGGCAGACGTGTGGGCCCTGGGTGTCCTGTCCTTCCTGCTGACACGCGGGCGGTTCCCCTGGCCCCGGGCCACCATCACCAACGCCACCTTCTACGACTGGCGCGAGTGGCGCAAGGGAAACACTCACCTGCCCCCCAAGCTCTTCCAGCGGTCTTCTTCAGCCCCTTTGCCCCAAGAGATAGACAGACCCCTCAAGCGACTTAGGTACACAGAGCGGGGCCTGAAGATGATGAAGAAGACGCTGGCACTGAAGGCCAAGGACAGGTCCAGCGTGGCCGACCTCAGCAAATACCTCAAGGATCGCTGGCTGAGAGAGCCCAAGGCTTCCCTTTACCACTCTACCCATCACTTTAGTGTCTAACAGAAGCGGAGGCTCACTAATATCCAAATGTTTCAATAACATGGTGGCAGGTGGTAAATATGGCATTCTGCTAATCGTTAAAAAGGGTTGCTGCAGTCAGTGTCGGAGGACGAGCTGAAGTCTGGTTGGCGACGACACCGCCAGCACCGCTCCGTTCCCGCCTCCCCAATGGAAGAGGAAGGACCCAATCCCGGCAAACAAGCAGCGGTTTGCCTCTGCGCTCGCATTCTTCCCTATAGACTTTGCCAGCGCAAAGCTGAATGCAGTTAGAGATTGGTTACCGATTGAAGATTTGGCTCCACGTAAGTTGACTCCCCCGACTGTCCTATCGCGGCTTCCTATCGCGAAATCTTTGCTGCAAACCCCTCGGATTAGGGCTCTGTGTCTCTCTGCTAAGAGCGGTTTTCTAGGCACCCTGTCCAAAAGCACACTTCCTTTATGCTCTCACCCCGAGCTTTGTTTCGCCCTATCAATTGTGCTCTTGTAATAAACCCTTGAGATTGCTTAAAAAGGAGGTTTAGACAAATTTGGCGACAAATGCTCTTTTAAAAATTCTGCTTTTGGCATTTGATGAATGCATAAGGTTGCAGGAAATCGATCATCCACCAGTGGTTCGCTACGACGCTGAACACGATGTCGGAAATCAGCGAGCAGATGGTTTCGGCGGAGGATTGATTGATTTCATCTCCCAGTCCTCCTCTTCTTGTTCAGACCAAATGTGATCTCAAAGGGCGCAAGTGTTCTTGTCAAAATTCCATCACTTCTTCCAGATTGCAGACCAGATCGAAATACAGCACCGGTTCTTCTCTGCCAAACAAGCTCAATTGAGTCTTGCAGTGCAAATGATAAAACATGAAGAAGTAATGACTTACTTGTAATGGAAAAGATGGGGGTGGTTGCGTCTGCTGACAGCGTTGACAATGCAGTCTCCGTTGTCGCGCCAGAACATGATGGAGGTGCAAGAGAACTCCGTCTCCAGCAAGCAATGCTCTTTACACTCTTTCACATTCACTCCAGTCACCACCTAGTATAGTACAAACTATATTTCCTCAATCAAATTGGCTCCTCCAACGTACCAACTAAGTTAGACTTGGCTTTGGAGTGCACTCGAGGTATTAGCAAAACAGCATTTTTGCAAAAATAGAGCACTTGAGTTGTTTGCAAAAAAACAATATTTGGGTCGCTTATTTGGGTCAAAATTTGGGTCAATTTTCAAAAAATACCCGCTTGAAATTGTCAAATCTTAGTTTATTGTCCTTGTTTTTTTGCGCGGCCGCAGGCCGCCTGCCGCAAAGAGCAGGGCAGCAAGAGCTCCGGAGGCCGTAGGGCATGGGTGCGGAGGCCCCTACGCTTCGCCTAGCATGCTTCGCATGCTAGGCTACGCTCCGGGGCCTCCGCACCCATGCCCTACGGCCTCCGGAGCTCTGGCTGCCCTGCCCGGAGCGGCGGGCGGCCAAGGCCCACTTATACAGTTACCCCATTTTTCGTCCGTCTGTCCGCATATATATATATATATATATATATATATATATATCCTAGTAATATTGCTCTGTGGCTGCGCGGCGCGCGGCCACCATTTGGTGGGTGTGGAGATTGATGGTTATTGCTGTGGAAATTGGCTGATTTTTTGCATGAAGGTCCGTCTGGGTGGTGGCTCGGGACGTTTTTGTGGGATCGACGCCATTTTGATTGGTTCTTGATTTATGGTCAAAAAACCTCGAAAATGGAGACCTTGAAATTTAAAAATATTTTGAAAATTTAAATTTTACTTGTATTAATTATTGATTATTATTTAGATTGCTGTTTATCATTTAAATGCCTCAGAAACCCAAAATAGACCTAGATCAATTTGTGGCATTTAACTTTTGTTTGTCATTGTAGCATTTATTGAGCTGACTTGCTTATTATTCATTCCAATGCGTCACAAGGTGAACAAGGCCGCGCATCTATTGGCGATAGCCGATAATACCTTGTTGGTATTGATTAGTCTTTTTATTCATAGGAAGCATAGTCCTTAAACTATGAAACATTTTAGATTTTTGAAAATTCTACATAAAACACGATGAATCTCAGAAAGCTGGGCAAAAGAACCTTGGAAGCATGACCAATGAGCATGAAGCCAGAGAACTTGATGAAGACGCATTCCTCTTTACCCGCCACCATCGCCGCCTCTTTGCTCCGATTCGCTGCATTTCCTTTCTTGGCTACTCTACAGTTTCCGACACCAGTACCGCTTAGTTTGGCCGCCGTCGTCAGCTCCGTCACATCTCTCTGCACAGCCGCTGCCTTCTCTTCCTTCTTCTCACCTATCGGTCCAGCTCCTTTCAGTTCACTAGAGGAAATGCTGAGGAAGAGAAAGTGGGAGAAGCTCCAACCAGCGCATAGGAAGAGGAGATAGGTGGGCGTTCGTTCCCTGGCCCGCCAGGCCTGGTAGAGAGCCTGAGCCTTGTGCGGGGTGTAGGCCAGTGGGGAGGCCGTTTCCAGATCCCTTGACATGCGTATCCGTCCAGGGCACTTGGCGTAGCTTCCAACCCACATTCTTCCCCCAAAGCCCAGCCTAAAAGCCCTAGGCGAACCCCAGCTGAGCAATACGTGGTAGTCCTTCGTTCAGTTACGTATTGCTATGTTGATCTTTTTTCTCCAAATTTTGTAATTGCCTCGAGCAAAAAGTCAAGGAAATGTATCACCTACTTGTGAAATCTGCTGTGTTGGACGGTTGCATTTTGTTTTTGGCATGCAGTTCAGTGTCTCTTTCCATGTGCGCCGAAAAACAAAATGCAGATGACGCAGCATATTCCACAAGTAGGTGATAAATTTCCTTGACTTTATGCTCGAGACAATTACAAAATTTGGAGAAAAAAGATCAACATTTGGCTTGCCGATGGTACCAGTTATTTCTTCCAATTTTAATATAGTGTAAAATGTATAAATACAAATTTATATTTTTTTATAAAATATGAAAAAAATAAACTCATTAAGAAATATAACAAACATAAAAGAATCGAAAATATTTTAAGATATTATTGGATAAAAAAATGAATAATAAATAAAAAACAAAATTATTCAAAAAATATAACAAAGAAAAGATTCGAAAAAATCAAAAATACTATAAAAATTTATTGGCAAACTAACATATTTTTATGAAATTTTCATGGTTTATACTTAGGGCAATCGATTTTGGGAAAAAGAGATCTCATTTTGACCTGCCGATGGTACCAGTTGTTTTCTCAACTTAAAATTTCCAAAATATGTGAATAATTGCCTAAGAAAGAATTCGAACCTCACAGAATCAACCAGCCGTTCATTCACTTAGACAACTACGCCACTGGTGCATATGCTTTGTTGTTCAACTGAAGACTTATAAATAAAAGTCAATACATGAGGTCCAAGGACTCGGGGGGATGAGTGGGGGAAGAATACCTACTATCGTCCATTGAATAGATGCGGCAAAGAAGAAGGAGGAGGAGAAGGAGGAGGAGTTCGGACAAAAGGATTTTTACAAATTTTATTACAATTCTGCAACTTTTCAGCAATTTCTCGCGAGTTTTGGTCAATCTGATGATGGTCTTTCCAATGCAAAATGAATTAGAAAGATTGAAGCTCCCTGTGACGAGCTGGAGCCTTATCAAAATAAAGATTTAGCAATAACCCTCAAAACGTACACCCAGGTCGAAAAGAGGGGCTGGGCAATGACGGTTCGCTTTGCTCCCTCGCACCAGCCCAATAGTGGGTTATAATAATAACCCTAGAAGTATCTCTTATCTTCTGTTAATTTGCAATTGAAGTGGGGGAAATTTTTATTCAGCTATAGTTGAATTCTACTTGTGACTAAAGTAGATGGAAATTTCTTTTTGCAAAAAAAAAGTTTGATTACCTTAGATTGTTATTTTTTGCACAGTAAAAATTATCACAAGTGCAATGTAAAAATGGATGAATTAATGAGAAGAGAGCACCAATTTGCTTTTATTGAGAAATCGTTGCACTTCAGGAGGACACACTTTTCTGCAGCCATAAGGAGCTGCCTTTTCCCAGCCTGGTCCCCAAAGAAATAAAAAAATAACTTATAATAAAAGGAACAAATAAAAGAATCATTTACCAACATTTTAGATGTTTTATTAATCTAAATGATGTGTTATTTTCTAAATAAGGTCGAAGAACTCAAATTCAGCTTGAAATATAGAAAAAGTGTTTTATAAAATAAAAGGCTTATGACCAGAATCCCCCCCCCCCCAAGGATTCTACCGGCCAACCAAACCCGTTTTTCAACAAACCAAAACCAACCAACAATTTTGCCCCCCCCCCCAAAGGTTTTGCCCCCCCCCCCCCAAAGGTTTTGCCCCCCCCCCCCCCCAATTTTGTACTAATGGTTCCAGCTTTAAGGCTTCGCAAGCAAAGCCTACGCAGTTGCTGGTCTAGTTTGTGTTCAGCTTTAAGGCTTCGCAAGCGAAGCCTACGCAATTGCCACTATACAATTTTTTTTGACTAAGCCTAAGCCTTTTATAGAGTCAGTATACGAGCATATGAGAATATGAGTTTGGTGACCACTACCCCCCCCCCCCCCCCAAATGCCACTTGGTGGGGGGATACTGGTCATCAATCAAGGGATTTTCGCATTTGGGGGGGGGGGGATAATGGTCATCAAAATCGGTGACCAGGATCCCCCCCCCAAGTGCAAAAACACCCAAAACTCCCTTAAAACTGATTGATTGTTGATTGATACGTAGGTTGGATACAGATTTGGGGGGGGGGGGATACTTACGTGGGGGGGATACTTACGTGGGGGGGATACTTACGTTGGGGGGGGGATACTTACGTGGGGGGGGGGGGGGCAGAATTTTGGGGGGGGGGGGGGGTAGAAGCCTTGGGGGGGGGGGATTCTGGTCATAAGCCAAATAAAATTTATATGCATAAGTACGTACCAGTTAGCATTTGTTTTGTTTAGTTTATTGTTTGGTAACTAAAAAGGCCAAAGTTACAATTGCAGATGGACACATACATGTGCTTTTTAATGGCTTTTTAAAATTTTCTACATCCAAACCTGCACATCCAAACCAAACATCCAAACCTGCACATCCAACCCAATTTTTCTATTTCCAAACCTTGCACATCCAAACTGTTTGACTGTTTGTTTCTACCTAACCCAACGCCAAGTGGACCCAACAAAAAACCAATAGCTTCTGATCCTTCACCAAAGCCGGAGCCAATGAGCCCAGTTCCAAGCCCATCTATTCACAAATAACAGCTTCAGGATCAAACAAAAAAACGAGCCCCTAATGGGGATGAAAAAATATACTGAGACGTCAACCAGGCTTTGAGTATTATGTTCTGGATATTGACTGGACTCTGGAGAAGAACAGACAGCTTGGCATTGTCCTCACAACCCACAACCATCGTGTCATAGTAAGCAAGCTCAAGCCTGGCTCACTTGGAGAAGAGGCATTTAAACTACTGGACTAATTCATTGCAATAAGTGTCGCACCGGTGTTCGACAAAGAAATGGCTAAACACATGATTGGATGGCAGGATGACAAGTTTATGCCAATCATTGAGTGACCAATATCAGAAGAAGCAAAGCTATAGCACTGACCAAAAATATCAATTCCTGGAGATATTCGAGGCAGTACAGCAATCCTACCATCTGATGTGCTTGAGTTTACCCAAGAATGGCGAGAGCTACTCAATCCCGATCCTCCACAACCAGGTCCTTATATGTACTTTATCCTCTTACTTTTATTTTGCTTGTCTTTTTTAAATAAATAATAGTAATACTAACTAATAATAGTAATAGTAGTACTTTTTTCAAAGTTTCAATACTATAAAATAGATATTCTTTCCTAAAGCAGTTGACTAACCAGAAGTTCTTAAAGTACCAGTATTTATCATATCATCACTTTGTTAGTTTCTGATTATTTTATGATCTCGTATATGCGCCAATTATATTCCAATTATACGTTAACATTTCGTAAAGCTCAGATATTTTTTTGATGAGCCAGATAATTTTCGTGGTATGCAATATCAAAAGTATTCATATCTAGCGTAAAATTTATGTCGTGCAATCAGAGCAAAAGCACAGTCCCCTTCTTAGCCAAGGACCCCTCTATTACGGATTTTGTAAACGTGATAGGCTGCCAAATCTTCCATTGGAGCGAATTCTCACAGATCTGCGAATAGGCTTAATAGACGCAGCAAACACAGGGCTTTACTTAACAAAAGGTTGTTGAATTTGGTTAAGAATTGGCTAAGTTATGGCCAACAATTATTAAAAAAGAGCCTGTCCATGTCTATTATCCATCCGCTGTCTGGTTTTTTCGGGAGGCATGCTGGCAGAGTATGGGGCTCCAGTCTCAATGTCTCTAAAGTAAATCAACCCTAGAGGGTGGCATAATGCCCTAAGAATTTTGATTTTCAGCCCCTTTAGGCAACAATTGACATCTGAAAAATGATTGTACATAATGGGGGACCATTACGGAACATCCGAAATGGTGTAACGCCAAAATCGCATAATGCCAAAATGGCGGAACGCCAAATCGGCGTAATGCTGAATTGGTGTAACACCAAAATGGCATACACTCCAAAAGTAAATCATTTTACAGTTCATATGTTCATACTGAATGGCAATTGTGCTAGCTGCAATATTGTCCATTGTTCTTTTTTGATCCAAAATTATGATCAGTTATTCAGTTATTTTAGTGCAGAGCTAGCTGCAATATTGTCCATTGTACTCTTTGGGTCTACATTTATGAATGTATCATTAGTGTTAAACTAATAACAGTATATTTAAATCTTTTTTTATTGAGCCACTGGTTGCATTATTTGTTTAATACCAAAAGATCAGTTATTTAAGCTGAGGATAGTCCTAAACCAAAAGCCAAAACATGTCCTATGTGAGAGCAGACTTTGCAGTACAGCATGGCCACAACATGCACTACGCGAGAGTTGTCTTTGCAGTACAGCATGGCCACAATATACACTACGTGAGAGCAGTCTTTGCAGTACAGACTGGGCACAACATGAACAACGTGAGAGCAGTTTTTGCAGTACAGCATGGGGACAACATGCATTAGTGAGAGCAGACTTTGCAGTACAGCATGGCCACAACATGCACTGCGTGAGAGCAGTCTTTGCAGTACAGCATGGGGACACCATGCATTACGTGAGAGCAGTGTTTGCAGTACAGACTGGTCACGACATGTACTATGTGAGAGCAGTCTTTGCAGTACAGCATGGCCACAACATGCACTACGTGAGAGCAGTCTTTGCAGTACAGCCTGGGCACAACATGAACAACGTGAGAGCAGTTTTTGCAGTACAGCATGGGGACAACATGCATTACGTGAGAGCAGACTTTGCAGTACAGCATGGCCACAACATGCACTGCGTGGGGCAGTCTTTGCAGTACAGCATGGGGACAACATGCATTACATGAGAGCAGTGTTTGCAGTACAGACTGGCCACAACATGCACTACGTGAGAGCTGTCTTTGCAGTACAGACTGGCCACAACATGCACTACGTGAGAGCAGTCTTTGCAGTACAGCATGGCCACAACATGCACTACGTGAGAGCATTATTTGCAGTACAGACTGGCCACAACATGCACTCCGTGAGAGCAGTCTATGCAGTACAGCATGGCCACAACATGCACTACGCGAGAGCTGTCTTTGCAGTACAGCATGACCACAACATGCACTACGTGAGAGCAGTCTTTGCAGAGCATGGACACAACATGCACTACGCGAGAGCTGCTTTGCAGTACAGCATGACCACAATATGCACTGTGTGAGAGCAGCCTTTGTAGTACAGCATGGCCACAACCTGCAATGCGTGAGAGCAGTCTTTGCAGTACAGCATGGGGACAACATGCATTACGTGAGAGCAGTGTTTGCAGTACAGACTGGCCAAAACATGCACTACGTGAGAGCAGTCTTTGCAGTAAAGCATGGCCACACCATGCACTACGTGAGAGCAGCCTTTGCAGTACAGACTGGGCACAACATGAACAACGTGAGAGCAGTCTTTGCAGTACAGCATGGGGACAACATGCATTACGTGAGAGCATTATTTGCAGTATAAACTGGCCACAACATGCACTACGTGAAAGCATTCTTTGCAGTACAGCATGGCCACAACATGAAATACGTGAGAGCAGACTTTGCAGTACAGACTGGCCAAAACATGTACTATGTGAGTGCAGTCTTTGCAGTACAGCATGGCCACAGCATGCACTACGCGAGAGCTGTCTTTGCAGTACAGCATGGCCACAACATGCACTACGTGAGAGCAGTCTTTGCAGTACAGACTGGGCACAACATGAACAACGTGAGAGCAGTCTTTGCAGTACAGCATGGGGACAACATGCAGAACGCGAGAGCAGTCTTTGCAGTACAGCATGGCCACAACAGGCACTGCGTGAGAGCAGTCTTTGCAGTACAGCATGGGGACATCATGCATTACGTGAGAGAAGTGTTTGCAGGACAGACTGGCCACAACATGTACTGCGTGAGAGCAGTCTTTGCAAGAGAGCCTGGTCACAACATGCACTACGTGAGAGCAGTTGTTGCAGTAGAGACTGACCACAACATGCACTATGTGAGAGAAGTCTTTGCAGTACAGACTGGCCACAACGTGCACTACGTGAGAACAGTCTTTGCAGTACAGCACAGCCATAACTTGCACTACGTGAGAGCTGTCTTTGCAGTACAGCATGGCCACAACATGCACTACGTGAGAGCAGTCTTTGCAGTACAGCATGGCCACAACATGCACTACGTTAGAGCAGTATTTGCAGTACAGACTGGCCACAACATGTATTGTGTGAGAGCAGTCTTTTCAATAGAGCCTGGTCACAACATGAACTACGTGAGAGCAGTCTTTGCAGTACAGACTGGCCACATTATGTACTATGTGAGAGCAGTCGTTGCAGTACAGACTGGCCACAACGTGCACTACGTGAGAGCAGTCTTTGCAGTACAGCATGGCCACAACATGCACTACGTGAGAGCTGTCTTTGCAGTACAGCATGGCCACAACATGCACTACGTGAGAGCATTATTTTCAGTGCAGACTGGCTAAAACATGCACTACGTGAGCGCAATTATTGCAGTACAGCATGGCCACAACATGCACTACGTTAGAGCAGTCTTTGCAGTACAGCATGGGGACAACATGCATCACGTGAGAGCAGTATTTGCAGTACAGACTGGCCGCAACATGTAGTGTGTGAGAGCAGTCTTTTCAATAGAGCCGGGTCACAACATGAACTATGTGAGAGCAGTCTTTGCAGTACAGACTGGCCACATTGTGTACTATGTGAGAGCAGTCGTTGCAGTACAGACTGGCCACAACGTGCACTACGTGAGAGCTTTCTTTGCAGTACAGCATGGCCACAACATGCACTACGGGAGAGCAGTATTTGCAGTACAGAATGGACACAACATGCACTACGTGAGAGCAGTCGTTGCAGTACAGCATGTCCACAACATGAACTACGGGAGATCTGTCTTTGCAGTACAGCATGACCACAACATGCACTACGTGAGAGCAGTCTTTGCAGTACAGCATGGACACAACATGCACTACGCGAGAGCTGTCTTTGCAGTACAGCATGACCACAACGTGCACTACGTGAGAGCAGTCTTTGCAGTACAGCATGGCCACAACATGCACTACGTGAGAGCTGTCTTTGCAGTACAGCATGGTCACAACATGCACTACGTGAGAACATTATTTTCAGTGCAGACTGGCTAAAACATGCACTACGTGAGAGCAATCTTTGCAGTACAGCATGGCCACAACTGCACTACGTTAGAGCAGTCTTTGCAGTACAGCATGGGGACTAACATGCATTACGTGAGAGCAGTATTTGCAGTACAGACTGGCCGCAACATGTATTGTGTGAGAGCAGTCTTTTCCATAGAGCCTGGTCACAACATGAACTACGTGAGAGCAGTCTTTGCAGTACAGACTGGCCACATTATGTACTATGTGAGAGCAGTCGTTGCAGTACAGACTGGCCACAACGTGCACTACGTGAGAACATACTTTGCAGTACACCACAGCCATAACTTGCACTACGTGAGAGCTGTCTTTGCAGTACAGCATGGCCACAACATGCACTACGTGAGAGCAGTCTTTGCAGTACAGCATGGCCACAACATGCACTACGTTAGAGCAGTATTTGCAGTACAGACTGGCCACAACATGTATTCTGTGAGAGCAGTCTTTTCCAATAGAGCCTGTTCACAACATGAACTACGTCCGAGCAGTCTTTGCAGTACAGACTTGCCACAGTATGTACTATGTTAGAGCATTCGTTGGAGTACAGACTGGCCACAACGTGCACTACGTGAGAGCAGTCTTTGCAGTACAGCATGGCCACAACATGCACTACGTGAGAGCTGTCTTTGCAGTACAGCATGGCCACAACATGCACTACGTGAGAGCATTATTTTCAGTGCAGACTGGCTAAAACATGCACTACGTGAGCGCAATTATTGCAGTACAGCATGGCCACAACATGCACTACGTTAGAGCAGTCTTTGCAGTACAGCATGGGGACAACATGCATCACGTGAGAGCAGTATTTGCAGTACAGACTGGCCGCAACATGTATTGTGTGAGAGCAGTCTTTTCCATAGAGCCTGGTCACAACATGAACTATGTGAGAGCAGTCTTTGCAGTACAGACTGGCCACAAGTGCACTACGTGAGACCTTTCTTTGCAGTACAGCATGGCCACAACATGCACTACGTGAACACATTATTTGCAGTACAGACTGGCCACAACATGCACTACGTGAGAGCAGTCTTTGCAGACAGCATGGCCACAACAGGCACTACGCGAGAGCTGTCTTCAGTACAGCATGACCACAACATGCACTACGTGAGAGCAGTCTTTGCAGTACAGCATGGACACAACATGCACTACGCGAGAGCTGTCTTTGCAGTACAGCATGACCACAACGTGCACTACGTGAGAGCAGTCTTTGCAGTACAGCATGGCCACAACATGCACTACGTGAGAGCTGTCTTTGCAGTACAGCATGGTCACAACATGCACTACGTGAGAGCATTATTTTCAGTGCAGACTGGCTAAAACATGCACTACGTGAGAGCAATCTTTGCAGTACAGCATGGCCACAACTGCACTACGTTAGAGCAGTCTTTGCAGTACAGCATGGGGACAACATGCATTACGTGAGAGCAGTATTTGCAGTACAGACTGGCCGCAACATGTATTGTGTGAGAGCAGTCTTTTCCATAGAGCCTGGTCACAACATGAACTACGTGAGAGCAGTCTTTGCAGTACAGACTGGCCACATTATGTACTATGTGAGAGCAGTCGTTGCAGTACAGACTGGCCACAACTTGCACTACGTGAGAGCTTTCTTTGCAGTACAGCATGGCCACAACATGCACTACATGAGAGCATTATTTGCAGTACAGACTGGCCACAACATGCACTACGTGAGAGCAGTCTTTGCAGTACAGCATGGCCACACCATGCACTACGCGAGAGCAGTCTTTGCAGTACAGCATGGCCACAACAGCACAACGGTGGAGCAGGATTTGCAGTCCAGCATGAGGACAACATGCATTACGTGAGAGCAGTATTTGCAGTACAGACTGGCCGCAACATGTATTGTGTGAGAGCAGTCTTTTCCATAGAGCCTGGTCACAACATGAACTACGTGAGAGCAGTCTTTGCAGTACAGACTGGCCACATTGTGTACTATGTGAGAGCAGTCGTTGCAGTACAGACTGGCCACAACGTGCACTACGTTAGAGCTTTCTTTGCAGTACAGCATGGCCACAACATGCACTACGTGAGAGCATTATTTGCAGTACAGACTGGCCACAACATGCACTACGTGAGAGCAGTCTTTGCAGTACAGCATGGCCACAACATGCACTACGCGAGAGCTGTCTTTGCAGTACAGCATGACCACAACATGCACTACGTGAGAGCAGTCTTTGCAGTACAGCATGGACACAACATGCACTACGCGAGAGCTGTCTTTGCAGTACAGCATGACCACAACATGCACTGTGTGAGAGCAGTCTTGGCAGTACAGCATGGGGACAACATGCATTACGTGAGGGCAGTGTTTGCAGTACAGACTGGCCACAACATGTACTGCGTGAGAGCAGAGGCCCAACCCGTCCTCAACTAGTCCTTGCGAGACCCCACTAGGCCTAAACAAGGCATTGGGAGGCCCAACCAGGCCTCGCCTAGGCCTTGGGAGGCCCAAACTGGCCTCGACTAGGCATTAGGAGGCACCACTAGGCCTCGGCAAGGCCTTGAGAGGTCCAACCATGCCTCGCCTATGCCTTGTGAGGCCCTACCAGGCCTCGACAAGGCCTTGAGAGGCCCAACCAGGCCTCGACTAGGCCTTGAGATGTCCTTCCAGATATCGCCAAGGCACTGATAGGCGCAACGTGGCCTCAAATGGGCATTGGCAGGCCCCAACAGAGCTCGACAAGGCTTTGGGGAGCCCCACCAGACCTCACCAAGGCCTTGAGAGACCCCTCCAGACCTCGCCAAGGCATTAAGAGGCCCTACCAGACATAAACTAGGCATTGGCTGGCCCCACCGTAACTGGCCACGGCATTGGAAAGCCCCACCAGACCTCGCCAAGGCATTGGAAAACCCACCAGACCTCGCCAAGGCATTGGGAGGCCCAACCAGGCCTCGCCTATGCCTTGTGAGCAGTGGAGGCATAACGAAAACAATGGAACTACACAAAACAAAAAAACAATCACGAAAACAAATGTCCATTCGTGTCATTTTTTTGTTTTTTATTTGTTTTCGTGGCACAAATGACACGACACAAATGAAATCACCCCTATATTGTTTTTCGTTATGCCTTAGAAAAATGACCACCCCTAGGATGAAATGTGATGTGTTGCCTTGCCACCTACAGATGTTCCGCAGCTCCCAGACTGTTATCCTCCAAGGTCACAGAGAAGGAATGCATGACTTTTCTGTCCTTCTTCCGTGCACACTAACAATGGCCTCCTACCAGCAAGTTCTGTTCTTTTTGGCTGTATGTTTGGCACCGTTCTCAGTTAAATATGGTCAAAGTGGATGGGAAATCAGCATTTCATTGGATGGAATAATGAAGTATGCTATGCCCAAGGAGGACACGCCAACGGCATGATGCAACTGTGCACTTCCTCTCGGTTTGCACTCACTGCACGGTTTGTGCCTGAATAAAGACATGTAATTTCGTACATTATCCCTCCTCCTCTGCTCTGTCATCTGTGTGTGTGGGTGGTGAAGTATTTAAAATGGGGAAGCAGCGAGGAAACATGGCGTGGTTTGTTCTCAAGAAGGGGTGGATCGACACTACCGATGATGGATGCACAGTGCTCTGCAAAACTCCGCTCACCGCCGGTTCCAGCTGCGACTACAGCGCCAAGGGAAACCTCCTCAGCCTCATCAAGCACTGGCAGAATCATCATCGGCAGCAGTACCCTGAGGAGTGGGAGAAGCTTCACTCAGCCTACCTAGGTACACAAATACAACCATTTTTGTTTTGTTACTACATTTGTGTTGCATGTTGCAGAGTCACGCGATAAGCACATCGAAGCAAGCAAGATGAAGGCAAAAGCTTCTGGGCAAACCGTGTTGGGAGCACTCGATCGCTTCGTGAAGAAGGACACCGTGAAGAAGATGAGCAAGTCCAGCGCAGAGTACAAAGTCATCAGCACAGAGCTCACTCGTCTCGTAGGCATGCTTCCTACTCTGGTTATCCTCTTTCTTCTGCCATCATCCATTTGAGGCTATTAGGACATGTACTGCAGGCCTTTCAGGTGGTCAGCAACCCCTTCTTCCGCAACTTCATCGAGACGCTCTACCCACCGTTCCCAGTTCCACACCGCAAGACCATCTCCATGCGCATCAAGGCCGAATCTGAGCACATCGTGGACGAGATCCGCCAACGCCTTCAAGCCCAGTCCCGCATCTGCCTAGTGCTGGACGTCTGGACCAAATGGTTGGCCTAAGGGCGAAGGGTTTCTCACAAAACTGTTTGGCACAAATCATTTGTGTTGAGGTCTGGCAAGAGCTGGCTGGGCTGCCTGGTCTGGTATTTCGATGTTAAGGAAGGAGAGCCGAAGCTACTGGCCCTTCCCCCGCAGCCCTGCCCGCCTAGGTGCTCCGCGGAGGCTCTCATGCGGCTGGTGGCCAAGCTGTGGGTCGAGGACCTGGGCCTCAGCAAGCACCAGCTATGGCACGTCGTTTCTGACGGGGCCTCCAACCTCAACCGCGGCTTTCGCATCGAGCTGGCCACGCAGTTCCTGGCAGTGGAGCAGCATCTCCGAGACCGCCTTCTGGCCAAGCGCATTGCCGAGGATGACAGCACAGACGTCAGAGAAGTTCTTTCTTTCACAACACAAATTAGCATTGTTTTGTGTATCTGTGTTCACAGGTGCCTGCTGAAGATGACGATGAGACGCCGCCTGAGGGGCCTGAGCCTGCCGAGCCTGAAGCTGAACCTGAGAGCCTGGACTCGGAGGACAACGAGTTTGCGCCAAGTACGTCATCCAAGAAGCCCACGCCCCAGGTCAAGCGTCAGCCGGTCAACAGCGAAGAGTACCTACGGCAGCTTGCGCTCGACTCCTTGGGGCTAGAGCTGGAAGCAGACGAGGATGACGAAGCTGTCCCAGAGTTTGTCGCCACGTCCTACGGCTCCATCGATGCTCACCAACACCAACCGCCCATCTACGAGCTCAACGTCCGAGTGATGGAGAAGCACTGGGAAGGACTCAAGCGCTTTCACTGTCTTCTCCACCGCCTTCATCTCGTCATCGGCGACGCGGTGTCCGAGTGCGTGCCCATCGATCAGCTGCTCACCAAGTGCTCCGCCTTCGTTGCCCAATTCCGAACAAGAAAATGTTCCATTTTGTTTTGTGCCACTGTTTCATTGTGTCTATGTGAGGTGGTAAATTGCAGCGGGCCAGTACATTCTCCAAGAGGGTGGGAAGGCATACAAGCAGCGGCTGGAGGTCCGGTGGTACGGCGACCTGGAGATGCTGAAAGCCCTGCTGCACAATCGGGTGCCCCTTCGCCAAGCTCTCCGCAAGAACCGGGACTTCAAGGCGCCCTTGATCATGCTCGACGACAACGAGTGGGTGGCTGCCGAGGGCCTGGTCAAGCTCCTCAGCATCTTCAACGACATCCGCCTCAAGCACGAGAGCGGCCCGTCCTTGGCAAGCATCATCCACGACACTCTACACCTGCTCAAGGACTGCCGCAACTACGCGGGACAAGCAGAGCTGAACCACCAGCTCGTGGACTTCGCCAACACTCTCATCGCTTCCCTCAAGCAGCGATGTAGAGAGTATGCATTTGCCATTTGTGTCTTGGATAACTGTGTTGTGTCATTGTTTGTTCATTTGCAGGTTCCTGGATCCCAAACACGAGACCTTCGACCCTCTCCCCGCCGTGGCAGCCTATCTGCACCCCAAGTTCCGCAACGGCCTCTTCCCCAACCTGAAGATGGCGGCCAAGGAGTGGGTCGCCCAACAGCTGCACAAGGATGCCAAGCGACTCTTCCCAGAGCCAGCTGACGAAGACCCTTCCGATGAGGCCCCTGCCTTCATAAATGAAGAGCCTGCCACGAAGAAAGCACGCCAGGAGCAGGAGTACAGCGCAGAAGAGGACGTCACTTGCCACTTCGCCAACTTCGACGAGTTCCTCGAGCAAGAAGCAGATCACCATCCAGCACCGGACGACACTCAGCCCATTGGGGACTTGCTGGTATGACACAAAAGAAACAAGAGATTTGTTTATAACCGTTTTAAATAATTCACAGAATCAGAACGTGGATGAAGGAGGCAGTGAGGATGAGGACGACGAGGCTGGCATGCCGAATGGCAAAAGAAACAGCAGTCCGCTCTCATCAACATCGAGGCCATGATCGCAGTGTACCACGACTACCATACTAGCCCTGATGAGAAACGTTACCTGCCCTGTCCTTCACCCTTCACTTCATCCTTAGAGATCAACCAACTACAGGCATGCCTGGGGTGGAGTGGTGGACGAGTGACAACAAGAGCCGCCCCAACTACCCACAGATAGCCAGCCTCATCCATCCTGAGTCCTTGTTCCGCCAGCTGGCACTTGCTGTGCTTTCTCTTCCATCCAGCTCAGCTGATGCAGAACGTCTATTTAGTCGAATGGGGCTTTTGTTGGAGGACCGTCGAAATCGTCTAAGTGAGGGAAGTGTGAAGGCTCTTGTCTTGGTTTGCTTATAATGAAATAGGTGTGCTTTGAGAGCATTTTTGCCCTGTTTTTATTCTCAATTTGGGGCCGAGAAAAAATTTTCCCAGAAAGTCCAAAGGCACAACGAAAAAACAAAATACACAATACAATACGAAACAATAGGTCTGGGCCCCTATCCGTGTTTCGTGTCCACAAAACAAAAGGATTTTTTTTCGTTATGCCATCACTGCTTGTAAGGCCCTACAAGGCCTCGACAAGGCCTTGGGAGGCCCAATTAGGCCTCGCCTAGGCTAACATCTAGGCCTCGACAAGGACCTGGAAGGCCTCACAGCCCGCCGCCAAGGCCTAGGGAGGCCCAACCAAGCCTCGCCTAGGCCTTGGGATGCCCAACCAGTCCTCGACAAGGCATTGGGAGGGCCCACCAGGCCTCAACTAGGCATTGGGAGACCCCACCAGGCCAGGACAAGGCCTTGGGAAGTCCCGCCAGATACCTATGAATTGCAGTAGATCAAAAAACCGCTTTCTTGCAACTCCACGGCGCAGACAAGCACTCAAGTGCATCGCGCGGCATGCTCGACCCTAGAAATTTGGGCTCCACCACACCGCGCAGCATGGTCGACCCCAGGGCCAACCTCGCCGCGTGGCGCGGTCAACCCCATTTGGGCTCAACTCAATGCGCGGCGGCTTCGCGGCGACCCGGGGACCCCGCGGCACAGTCCATGGGTTGACCATGCCGCGCGGCGGTCACGGTTGACCGCGCCGCGACTTTTTAAACTTAAATTTCTAAAAATTTTGTTGATAACTTTGAAAAACTGAGCAAACCATCAGATTCAGAAAACATTTTTACATCTAGGACATCCTCTGGAATTTTCAAAACCAATCAAGATAATTTAGGATTTCTCTTTGATTAAATAAATAGCCCTCGCGGCAACTGCGTAGTTTTAGGCAAAGTCACAGTGTGTCGCGAGTGGTCATTTTTGTGTTCCCCTGCGCCATTTTCAATTTTTAATTGACTACAAAAAAAGGGAGTATACCATCGTAATTATAGAATTTTTTACACCTAGAAACACCAAAAACTTGGATTAATGTCAAAAAAATTATGTGTAATCGTTGATTCCAACTTTTCATTTCCGGCTCGGGCCAACCATGCTGCGCGGTGCGGATGACCCCAACCGAGACCCAATTGTGAGTTCGCTGAAAAATTTTCAATCTGAGCAATTCCAACGATTGATTGTAAAATCCTATGTCTGTACGAGCACAACAAGCACAAAAAACCCACCCTACGATGCCTACAGCGCAAAATCGCTCCCTTGCAACTCCGCGGCGTGCTTGACCTCCCGCGGTGTGGTCGGACCGCGGCGTGGTCGAGCCCCACACCGGAAAGGTGGTGTCATATTGCTGGTAATTTGATACCAGTTGTCAACAAGAAATGATTTATGGTGCAAAATAATACTATCATGTAACAACATAAATTACATAATTAATGATTATGATTATATAGTGGGTACAAATATACAAAAACCAGAAATCCAAAGGACAACACTCAATATATTACGCCTCTGAAAAGCAAAAATCTCTTCATTCAGAACGCAGCAGTTGGAAACGAATGAAAATAACTACCAATAAAAAGTGGGAGAATGTAATGTGCCCTCAATCGAAGCTGGGTCATTTTAAATTCCATGCACATGGGTTGAACACTTGGTAAATGGTCAAGTATACGTAACTGAACGAAGTAGATGCA
>JASANA010004653.1:0-11707 GCA_030248095.1 Ptycholaimellus sp. GST1_10
AGCGGCACTGTCTTCCTCCTGATCCCGTTGATGTTGATGGAGATGATGTGAAAGGGGCCAGGATTGGATTCGATGCCTGATTGTAGCAGAAGGCGGGCGATGACCTAAGGCAAAATCCATCCCCGCCTGGCCGAAAAAAAACGGCAGAGTGAAGCTGGTCCGGAATTGCTGGGTACTTGGCGACTTGATAGTCGTCCCTCGCCGCCGCGTGAAGGCGACCCAGATGGCGAGGAGGTTGATGTTGGCGTGGGCGCGGCTGTTCATCTGCTCCATCTCCACGCAGTCCAGCAGCTTCTAAAAAAGGAGTAGGGCGTGGGAGTTGAAGTCCGTTACGCCGTGGTGCTTGAGCTGAACGCCGATTCGATGAAGCTTGTCCACCCTGGCATAGAAGGCGTCGGCGGTAGCGTTGTTCTTCATCTTTTCTACCTTCTCCAAGGAATGCAGGAGATTGGTCTTCTGGGCGCTGGCATTGCTGCAGTTGTCCTTGAGGATGCTGATGGCGGTGTCATAGTCAGACTCCTCGAAGTTCTGGCACCGGGCGATCATGATTCACAAAGCAGGGATTTGATGCACAAACCAGGGATTTGAAAGAAAAAAACAATGTGCTTCTGGGAAAGTGCTTGGATGCTGACTGATGGATACCGCAGGATGTCTGCTTCCACAGCAGCCAGCAGTTACGGCATTCGATTGGAAATTTGGCGATTTCGGGTGTTGTTGAAGGTAGCTCCAGATGGTGCAGCGGCATGTTTCTGGATGATCTTGAAGACAGCCTGGCGGGAGAGCCCTGTGTTGGGAAGGCATGCGCGGTTTTTTACTTGAAAGGTAATAAAATCCTGCAACGTTCTGGATTTGGTCCCCAACCTTTTGAAACATCCCTTATTTGGGTAAAACTCGTAAAAGTTAAGACTTGTGAGGTGTTTAGCTCCGCGGTCACCTATTGCGCTCTGCGCCATATACTTGTTTCATTGGAAAGAGCATCCACGAATTAGTCGAAAATCGCGAGAAAAGCCTCAAAGTTGAACTATTTCAAGGAAAAAATCAAATAACAAGTTGCCGTCAAAACTTCTGTTGCTGCCCTGCTGCTGCCCTTCTGTTGCTGCTTTGCATCTGCTAATGAACGGGAGTAGGTATTCATTTCATCCCCCTTTCCCCTCAGTCTTGCGCCTCATTTATTTACTTAACTTATTCATAAACTTTCAGTTAACCATGGAGCCATATGCACATCTTATTGCCGGACATCCGATGAGTAAGAAGCATACAAAGTCTGAATAAGCTGGTCACGGATCGGGATCATCATTACATTTGGATACCTGACACTCATTGGATATTTTGGTTAATAGATTAAGCTTCCTTGGTCTAACACAATATTATTTAAATTTAAACCAATTTAGTGTGCAAAGATCATTCATAAAAGCGTAATAACCATATAAAAAGGGCGAAGACTTAGTGCCCCTCGGTGGACGATACGTTGACTCTAACCCACTCCCAGTGTCTAACAAGCTACTCCTTTCTTCCTCAATAGCCAAGCTCACACAAATGTGGTCTAGCATAACTAGTCCACGTACTACAAGGAGGCCAAGCGAGTCCTGCAGGATGCATATAGGGATCAAACGATCACTAAGTGCCATCTGATTCAGGCCTTTCACAGTGGTGTCAGTGGCGATGTTCAGCAGGGTAGGCCACTTCCACCATAGTTGGCTGCAAATTTGAAAGCCAGCACTGCTGCAAATCCTTATCTGCTATCCAATTGCAGGATAACTTGTGAAGAGTGCTCCCCTATGAAGACGGTGGGGTAGTGGCTGGCTTGGATAGAAGAGACAGCCATATATAAAGGCGCCAATAAGGTCTTTAATGCTCCATTGCATTAGTCAGTTCCAGCCATTGCATTAGTCAGTTCCTGAATGCTTACAGCGTTCTACTGACGTTGTTTCTCGGCCTTTATCTTTCCACTCCAACAGTGATCAAAGGCAAGAGTAAGGGGATAAATGGGCTACATGCAGAAACCAAAAGACGTCACCAAGCTTTTTCAAAAAAGCACATCAATCTTTTGCTTCTGATGCAAGAGAGGGACTTCTTCAGCTTCGGCTACGGCACCCCAAGCACCTGGGGCACCCCTCGGGCCTGCTCCTTGTACGGAGGACGTTCAGCCTAGTTTCAGAACCTCTGAGGTTCAAAGTAATGTGAACAAACCAAGATCAACCAGCTTCTTGGGGCGAAGAATGGGCAGAGGACGCAGTCCGTAACCCTTGCGCACGAGTTCGGCCTCCTCATGGGGCGGGCCTCGTCGGTTGGGAGGAGGAGCCTCCACCAGCGGTTGCACATTGTTTTGCAGCTCTGCCATTTTGTACGTTTCCTTTAGTCAAGTACTAAGGACTGATGCCTCTACATCCCCAAGGGATAGGGCCATAAAAACTCTTGTCATGCTTGGTTGCACATAGGTGCGCCACTGAAACCAGTGCTCACCATATCCTCCTCTGAGAAATCCTCTTAGGATCCTTTTTCTCGGCAAGCAACATTTGGGAAAAAGGCGAATTGAAATCCACGATCGGAAAAGAATGCACCGAATGAGACAAAGTTGCGAAAAGCAGCAGATTCCAACTTCAAAATATTCCTGAGTAACTGGGAAAGAAGTCGGAAAAACCGGTATGCGAGTCAATTGAGCATCCAAAGCGATGAAAAGAATGAAAGCTGGGTCCACTTGATGGGAGCAAAAAACGAAATTCTCCAAAATCTCACGCATTACAAGCGTATGAAGAAAAACGAGCACCGAAGTTTCAAAGAAACACTTCCTCCAGCCCTAGTAAACGCTAACACTAGGAACAGAAGACGAAGCTTTAGACGGGGAAACCTAGGGCGGAGAACTTGAGGGGCTTATTGACGTTCTCCTTCTGAGGGAAGTCGCGTCCCTGAGCTGCTCCACCCCCCTGTCCTCCCTGCTGCGCTCCACCCCGGCCCCCACGATGGCCACCCCTAGCACCGCGCTCCTTCCCACGTCCCCCGCCCCCCTTGCCCCCCTCCCACCTCGGAACACCTTCCACTGCTGCTCAGACTTGGAGCCGGAAGGAGTAGGGTTGGAAGAGGAGGAGGCGCTGGCCTCGGAGGAGAGACGGGCGGCCTTGGCCTGCTGGTCCTGCGTTGTCAGGCCGGCGAGCTGCTTCTGCGGACTCACCACACCTGCAGTTTTTCACTCCCTATAATGGGAGGCGGATAAAAGGTTCAAGCTGATAACGCTTCTTGGTCGGAGAGACTGAAGCGAGCAGCTGTGCCGTGAAAGGGTCGTCGTGAAGGGGAGGCGCCTGGGCGTCCTCCTCGCCCTCTTCACGCTCAGCCTCACCGTCGATCTCATCGCCAACACCGGCACCACCCAGATAGTCTCAAATTACTTCTCTGCACACCCTCACCCCAAATAGGGGAGCCCTAAAAGGCGAAAGGGTACCTCCGATGCGCTGGGAATCACGAAACTCCAGCTCCTGCAGAACAGGAGCCATCCATTCAAGCAGCTCAGGAAAATGAGCGATTGAACGAGACTGAAATTACTTCCTGGTTCATAGCGACTGCAGTTGAGCGGCGACGCAATGCCTGTGCGCCCATGGTGAACTGGTAGCGGTCGGCCACCCACGGGGGCACCGGCACCGGTTCGCGGCGTAGGGCGGAGGCGTTGATGAGGCCCTTGGCCTTGAAGAGCCAGGCGGGGTCGTTCCACCACACACCCAGTGCCTCTTCCAGCCCCTGTGCGTCCCACTGAAAGGGGCCAACCCTTCAACCCAATGCCAAGGGCATGGACTGAAGGCAACCTTCAAATCCATGAAGAGCAGTTCCCCGGGGCGGCTGGTGAAGTGAATGGGCAGGTTGACGCCGCCCACGAAGGCCTTTGCACAGCGGACGAGCCAGCTGCACTCCTGCTGAGCGCGCTCTGCAATAGCCACAAACAATCACCGCCTATCATCCTCAATCCATCAATTAGAAAGCTAGCTTTCGGCGATGGTGAGCCCGCGGGACACGATGACAGAGTCATGATACTCGTAGCCCTCCAACTTGACGACCTCCAGAGCGAGCCTGTATAAATTTCAGACTACTCAAAACTGATAATTCAGCCTACAAGAAAAGCTAGCTTCTTGTCCATCACCAGGTCAGCAGCTAGCTTGGTCATGATGAGATGGATCTCGTCCTGACCTTTTCTGAGATTCATCAAAAGTTTCCCCGAAAACTGAATCCAAAAAAAACAGATAGGGTAACCGATGGTAGGTGCTGTCGGAGATTGCAGCGAAGATGGAGCGCTGCTCGAACTTGTCGAAGACCTCCAGACACATCTGGAAAAAAGAAGCAAATCTTGCTACAGCAGGCTGAAAATATTTTCCGATTTGGAGAATCCAAATTTTGGCCTTACTTACTATCTTCCTACATAGGGAGAGAAAGAGACTACCTTCCCGAAGAAGCAACGATGCTCAAAGCGAAGCTGCTCGGGAGTGCGCCCATGCAGGACGTACAGCTCGAAGAACCACGACCAACGGGGGAGAAAAAAAAACACCCCGCCACGAGACCGGGACGACACGCGACACAGCAGGGGAACAGACGCCACAGACAGACCCAACGCCAACAGAAGACACGCCAAGAGAGCACCACCACCACCGCCCCGAGCCCACCCCACGCCCCCCCCCCCCCCCAACCAAAGAGAACCAGCGAACCCACGCAGCCAACCCACCACCACCCGCCCCAGCCCCACCCACCCCAACCCACACCCCCCCCCCCCCCACCACACCCCCCTCCTGCTCGTCCATGCGCTCCTGCTGCTCCACCGGCGGGACGAGGGCTGGGACCACGGGGCCACGCTCCTGCTCACCCTCCACTTCCTCACCACCACCACCGCCACCGGCCCCCGGAGGGACGACCGGGGCGGCGCCTTGGACGGCCTCACGCGCCTCGCCCTCGAGAGAGGTGTTGCCGTCCTCGTGGAAAACGCTGTTCTCACCGCCGACGGTGAGGCTCTCCTGAGAGGAGGAGCCCAAGGCGGACTTGCGAGACATCTTGCGCGGCAGACTGCCGGTAGAGGAGCGGGTACGCTTCTTAGCTGGGCTGCCTGAAAAGTTACTTTCAACCCTAAAAATGACAAGGAGCATGGGAGCAAAATATTCCTACTCATTGGCTCATCAGACCAGACAATAGGCTTGCGGACTCGAACCATGTTTGACCAGACAGGCCTTACCTCACTCCACTAGCAGAGTACTACTCTGCGCGCAACTGTCCTACCGTAGCTAGCCCAGACAAACAAGTGTCTCTACCGTTTCCACTTCCTCAAATCATGAAGGCTAAGTCAAAAGTGAAACCCCTTAGCCGCCAGCCACCAATGACGTCCACAGGGACAGAGGGGTTGGGGGCGCTCATGCAGGGTGCCTCAATTGAGGGCGGGGGCATTCGTGTGTTTAAACGCCCGAAAATCATTGGCAGGTGTTGCCAGGATCACACCGTCAGATCCCTACAGAGCTGTCATCGAAAATGACACTGGGCATCAACTTCGGTGACATCCCGACTAAATCAGCTACGGAATCCTATAGGGATTCAAATAGGACAAGGGAGATCAAAGAGGCTTCGCTCTACCAAATTGACGGTAGCCTCCTTGACATATCTCAGGCAGATGTGACTCTACAAAGTCACCTACTGAATAGTTGCGGAAACTGCAAAATCTGCAGACTGTGGAGAAATCAGAATAAAAACATTAGCGCTAATCGCTCAACTGGTCATAAAGTGCTACACAACGTAGGCAGCAGAATCGACTGCAAAAGTCGAAACGTCATTTACATTCTAAGTTGTCCAATAGACAACTGCGGCGCACAATACGTTGGACTAACGAAACAACAACTTAAAAAGCGTATTTCTCAGCACATCTCTAAAATAGAGAACGGGGAAGAACATACAAGTCTATACAGACACTTCGTCTCGGCGCATGATAAAATTATTATGCCAACACTCAGCGTCTTAACACAAGACGAAGAAAACTTAGCAGAGAGAGAGAAAGATTACATCTTAGCCCTAAATACTGCCTACCCATGGGGTTTAAATATGGCAGTTAAAGGGTATGGTTCTTTCAACGAAGAACTAGACCCATTAACACGCTGTACGGTACCTTGGTTCAAGGTAAAATTCGATAAATCACTCAAAAAAGACAACCACAGTCGCAGGACTAGAAAAACTAGCCGAGACAAACTCAATTCAAAGGATGAATTGGAAGGCCTGTGCACCAATTTGTCAATGCTGTCATGGGACACTGGGACGGTTTACAAAACCTTACAACGACTTTCTGACCAAGAAATAAGAAAGTTAGCAAGAACTTCAAGGTCGTTAGCCAGCGTCATAGGCTTACGACTATACCAATTAATTTCCAGCTATGAATGCTGGAAAATAGGCAAGATCGATAAACCAAAAAACGGGAAAAAAGCAATACGAATCGCATATTTCCATACCAACAGGTATAGCGATTGGACTAACCCTAAAAAACTAACCCGCAACCTTTCACTACCTGAAACTAGCGGAAAAGTTATTCAGTTTGTACCCAAATCAGGCGTACAACTAGGGCTGGAATGCTTTAACTATAGTGGTTTCTTGAAAACACTTAAAGCTAGCAAACTCGAACAATTGCTCAAACAACAATGCAATTGCGAAAACATGGACATCGACCTAAAGGTTAAAGACCACGTTTGTACCGGTCAGTTAACTTGGTTGCCAGATAAGGCTAGGGCACTACTTTCGAAAGGCACTAAATTCAGGCCACACTGCTCAGCCTCATTACACGAGGCTTGTAATGCCTCAATTGGGGCACTAGTACAATGGTCGTGGACACTAAAGAAGGACTTCGGGCTAACCGATTTGGAAATAAACCAAGCCTATGGCGTGGCACGTGACCACCTGCTCAACATTTCATTCAAAGCCAACCAAAGGCTTGGAATGAAATCTTACGACACCATTTGTGAAAACCACACAATCGGCATCGCAGCTATAAAAAAGCTACACAAGGACTACATCCTAGCACCAGTGGATAAAGCAGCCACCAACTTCTCCATAGCTTGTAAAAAAGGCTATGCCTTAAAGCTATGTGAGGAAATGGGAGTAATATTGGCCAACGGAGAAATCCAAGCAAATGGCAATGACACTTATTGCGCCACAGATTTCTCCACTGAGTCCTTGATGCTACGCCATCAAAGACTAACACAGCAATATCTACGCTGTGACATTCCCGAGAATATGAAGTGCATCCCCATCCTTTGGCACGGACCAAAATTCCATAAAAATCCGCCAAAAGCGAGATTTATAGCTGGAGCATCAAAAAGCTCTATGAAAGGACTCAATGACCTGATGACCAGAATCCTTTCTACAGTGAAAATGCACTGGAAACGCTATGCGGAAATGATCGGCAAACAACGAGGTTTAAATCTCTACTGGAGCGTTAACAATTCCTTAGAGATCTGTCAAATGCTGGATACCATGGGTCCAGCTAGACTTGGACCAATCTGCACAGCAGATTTTAGCACTCTATTCACAGCGCTGGAACACAGCCTAATAGAGAAAAAATTGCACGAAATCTTGGACATCATTGGTAAAAGATTCAAGTTTATCACAAGAGAAGGAACTTGCTACCTACACAATTCGTTGCCTAAGCAACAATGGAGCCTAGCCATACATGAGGTCAAGGCATTGGTCACTGATCTCACCGAAAACGCTTTCGTCAACTTTGCCGGGATAAACTTCAGGCAAACAAAGGGCATAGCAATGGGTTCAAGTTGCAGCCCAATAATAGCAGACTTGGTTCTCTCCAAACTGGAGTTTGACTTCATGTCTAAAAGGTGCAATATAACAGCAGCAAAACAGCTGCAATTCTGTAGACGATATGTCGACGACATACTCGCAGTGAACACCAGCTCCCTGAAAATCTACTGCAAAGAGATTTATCCAGACTCACTGCCATTAACCTTCGAAGACGAGGGCGATAAATGGATCCATTTTTTAGATCTAAATATAGAACAAAATGGAATCCAACGTCAACTATATGACAAAAGAAGAGATTTCAATTTCGAGGTTCTTAATATGCCATGGAGAGACAGCAACCAGCCGGAAAGCACCGGAACAAATGTTCTATTCGCACAAATCCTAAGGGCAGCGAGAACCTGTTCACATTGGGAAGCGTTTAGACATGAGATCAATATTCTCGCTAATACTTTCTCCAAAAGAGGCTTTAGCACAAAAGAGTTCAAACAAACTTGCATAAAAGTTTGTAAGAGATACCCGTACACATTCAACCACATTAAAGGTGGCAAACGACGCGCTTCGGCAAGCTGATAAGATTACTATCTTAACACACACAGCCTGCACACTTCGCTAAAGACATAGGCATTCACATTCACCTAACGGGACATCCACTGATGAGTCCTACCCGTAGGTCTGGATTTAATAGGACGAAACCTACTCCACTGCCTCTTCAATGGAATGCAGTAGCTTGGGCATATTTTCCTGATCGGAAAATGCCAACACCCTAGTTAAAAGGGCGAAAATCCTCCTATAAGAGAGGTCAGTTCATGGAACTGTGGTCTTCTGCAAAAACAGTCTTTCCCTAATAGTCAAATTCCTCCAGCTCTTGATTGGTCAGCTCTGGGCCTAGAGGAGGCATGGTCGCATGCTGATGCCAACAGAGAAGCCAGGTGAGCTTCCTGAGGATCTGGTGGTAGGGAAGGTTAGTGTAGAGTAGCTGGTCCACCACCATTGGCTCGGCATGGATGGCCACAATCAGGAAGGCCTCGTTGTCTGCCACTGGGTCCCGGGTCTTGTGTGAGTGAGAGACGCCCATCTCCAGGCCGGCCTCACAGCTCAGTGGCGTCCATGAGGGCCAGGTGTTTGGGGGGGGGCGCGGAGGAAGCCAGGGCCAGCATGGAAGTTGCTGAAGGTGGCCAACGAGTGGGGCATGGGCTTGGTGAGGGCGTTGGCTGCATTCTGGCTGGTGGGGACGTAGCAGATGGAGCTGTTGTCAAGCTTCCCCCACTCCTCCCGCATCTCCTTGATCCTCTTGTTCTCATAGGCACGCAGCTGGGTGCCCTGGTGGTACCAGTAGGTAGAGGCAGGTCTGGGCAAGATGGATGTGAGGGTGGAGAGATTGATGAGGTAGACAATTGCTTGCATTGCCAGCAGGGTGCCCCAGAGCTCCACGCAGGGAACGCTCTTGATGAGCCCCTTCTTAGTAGCAGGCACCAGTCGACTCTTGGCGAGGGTGAAGTGGATGTCATTGGCAGGGCCCTCGCTCATCTCTGCCACCAGGTACGCCATGTAGCCATAGGCGCGCTTGCTGCCATCAGCGAAAACAATGAGTCGATAGAGGGTATTTACGGGGCAGATGAGGCAGCAGGGATAGGCAAGGCCAGCCAGTCCAGTGAAGGAGGACTCAATCTTGGCCCAAGCGGTGGTCATCTCCTCTGGTGCCGGGGCATCCCAGGGAGACTGGGGCAGGAAGGCGGTCTGCAGCAGCAGTCGTCCCTCCAGGAGAGCCAGGGCAAGGTAGCCGATGGGGGCATAGACCTTGGCAATGCGGGACAGGATCTCGTGGCAGGTGAGGACAGGCGGGCTCAAAGTTGGGGATAACTGGTTAGAGGGAGTTGGTGGCCGTGGTCCAGCTCAAGCCAAGGTTCTTGATACAGAGCTTGTTGCACACGTCCTCCTTGGCCAGGTTGATAAGAGTGGTGGCATCATTGGAGGCAAACTGGCAGAGTCATTGCTGGGCCTGGCTGAAGAAGCGCTGAAGGCTGGCCAGCAGTCATCACCCATCCGTGGAGTCGGTGAAGCCAGAGATGAGGTTGTCCACGTAGAGTCACTGGGGCATCACCGCCAGCTCCTCTGGGCAGAGTCCACAGGTGGAGACGTTGCCATTGACCTTCTCGGCCTCCTTGATGAGCTGAGTGAGGGTGTAGAGGAGGAGGTTGGGAGATGGACTGGCACCCATGATGAGTTGCATGTAGGAATAGGTCTGGACATTGTTGGGCCCAATGGGATGGCTGAAGTCTCGCAGAAGGAGTACTTGCAGAAGCTGTTGGTGTTCTGTCTTGATGCTGATCCCATAGAAGGCAGAGGAGAGATTGCTGATCAGGACACGCTGGGGCAGGTGGAAGTGGAGCTGCAGTTGCAAGAGATCCTCAATCAGGCTCAGTCCCACCTTAAGGCAATCATTGAGGCTTTTCACGGAGGATGTCTTGGCAGAGCAGTCAATGATGGGATGGACCTTGAGCTGGCCATTGCCCCCGATCTTGAACACCAGCCGGTGCCCCAGGAAGTGGCGAGGAAGCGGTGGAGTGTCCTCTGATGAGGCGGAGATGGGCTCAGGGCTGTTGGCGGAGGGCACCAGAATCCCCTGCTTCACAAACTGCTGGAACTTGCCATAGTGGAGACGCAACTCTTCCACCATTGATCGCTGCTCCAGGCGTTGCTGGCAGTGAAGGGAGAGATGATAATTGCTGCCAAGGGAGTAGACGGCGGGCTTGATTGGGAGATCCACCTCAAAGCGCCCATCCTCAAGGTGGTAGGCAGTGAAGATGTGGGCACAGACCTCGAAGGCAGTCTCCTTGCACTCGGGGCTGTAGCCAGAGCCGAGGAAGTCCACCTCCACCTGCTTGGCCAGGAGAAGTTCCAGGTTATCCTCGCTGGAGATGGCACTGGGATTGGGATCAAGAGCCAGCAGCGCAGTTCCCACCTCAGGCAGCTCCTCGGCGGTGGCAACCAGAGGGCAATCTTTTTTCGTGGAGGCGGTGGCGCCTCCTCCGCTGGGGGCGGAGGAGCCTCCGCCGACACTTGTCAGTTCTTTTACTACCGTCGGCCCTCCCCCCGACAGCTGGCGGGAGGCTGTTCTTTTACTCAAAGCCGCCGCCAAGCAGTGGCGAATCTGCCGACACTTGTCTGGAGGAGGGCTGTTCTTTTACTGGCGGCGGATTCGAAACCGCCGCCAGTTGAAGGACAGCTATACTATGGATTTGTAATGGGTGCTTACGATTGTCTTGCTATGCGTGATACTATGGGTGCTTGCAATTTACTACTCTACTTGCTTTTCTGCTTTTCTTTGTTCTTTTTCGTTCTTTTGAATTTTGAGAGCTTTTGTGAGAACATTTTCAAACTCAAAGGTCAAAACACTCATACTCTACCAAAAGTCTTAAAAACAAGTCTACTTTTCATTAAAAAAAATATAAAAAGGGGGTAAAAATTTTTGTCCGTCCCTCTATTTCAAATATTTGACCTTCCCTGAAAAGCTCTATGAAGCCTGTTCTTTTCTTTTTTTCCGTTCTTCTTTTTCTGTTCCCTTTTTTCCCTTCCTTGTTTCCCTTCTTTCCCTTCCTCTCTTCCCTTCTTTCCCTTTTTTATTCTTTTCTTCATTGTTTTCCACCTTCTAAAAGTCACCTCCAGCCAAGCGGAGGGAGCTTGAAGCCACCTCCGCTTTTTGGCTGGAGGCGGAGTCGACTCCGCCTCCAGATTGGGAGTAAAAGAACAGCCCTCAGCCGCCTCCGGAGTCGACTCTGCCTCCGGAGGCGAGTAAAAGAACTCAAGTCATAGCCGCCTCCGCGGAAGTGGAGTCGACTCCGCCTCCGGAGGCGAGTAAAAGAACTGGAACCATTTTAAGAGGCGTTTTTCGATAGGAGCACGAATCCCACACAAGGGGGTGAACATGAATTTTTTTACCCCCCTTTTT
>JASANA010004654.1:0-17086 GCA_030248095.1 Ptycholaimellus sp. GST1_10
CAAGTCCAGATGGAGAAGGCTGAAAGCTGGTAGAGAAGGGTGATCGATGAGGGCAGAAGGTCAAGTGTAGGTGTAGTCAGACGGCTGGTAGAGAAGGGTGATCGAGGTGAAGTCCAGATGCAGAAGGCTGAATGCTGGTAGAGAAGGCTGATCGATGAGGAGAGAAAACAAAGTCCAGATGGAGAAGGCTGAAAGCTGGTAGAGAAGGGTGATCGATGAGGAGACAAGGTCAAGTCCACAGATGGAGAAGGCTGAAAGCTGGTAGAGAAGGCTGATCGATGAGGGCAGAAGGTCAAGTGTAGGTGTAGTCAGACAGGCTGGTAGAGAAGGCTGATGGATGAGGAGAGAAAACAAAGTCCAGATGGAGAAGGCTGAAAGCTGGTAGAGAAGGGTGATCAATAAGGACAGAAGGTCAAGTGTAGGTGTAGTCAGACAGCTGGTACAGAAGGCTGATCGATGAGGACAGAAGGCCAAGTCCAGATGGAGAAGGCTGAATGCTGGTAGAGAAGGCTGATCGATGAGGAGACAAAACCAAGTCCAGATATAGAAGGCTGAAAGCTGGTAGAGAAGGGTGATCAATGAGGACAGAAGGTCAAGTGTAGGTGTAGTCAGACAGCTGGTACAGAAGGCTGATCGATGAGGACAGAAGGCCAAGTCCAGATGGAGAAGGCTGAATGCTGGTAGAGAAGGCTGATCGATGAGGAGACAAAACCAAGTCCAGATGGAGAAGGCTGAAAGCTGGTAGAGAAGGGTGATCGATGAGGGCAGAAGGTCAAGTGTAGGTGTAGTCAGACAGCTGGTAGAGAAGGCTGATCGATGAGGACAGAAGGCCAAGTCCAGATGGAGAAGGCTGAAAGCAGGTATAGAAGGCTGATCGATGAGGACAGAAGGACAAGTCCAGATGGAGAAGGCTGAATGCTGGTAGAGAAGGGTGATCGATGAGGAGAGAAAACCAAGTCCAGATGGAGAAGGCTGAAAGCTGGTAGAGAAGGGTGATCGATGAGGGCAGAAGGTCAAGTGTAGGTGTAGTCAGACAGCTGGTAGAGAAGGGTGATCGATGAGGACAGAAGGCCAAGTCCAGATGTAGAAGGCTGAATGCTGGTAGTGAAGGCTGATCGATGAGGAGAGAAAACCAAGTCCAGATGGAGAAGGCTGAAAGCTGGTAGAGAAGGGTGATCGATGAGGGCAGAAGGTCAAGTGTAGGTGTAGTCAGACGGCTGGTAGAGAAGGGTGATCGATGAGGACAGAAGGCCAAGTCCAGATGCAGAAGGCTGAATGCTGGTAGAGAAGGCTGATCGATGAGGAGAGAAAACCAAGTCCAGATGGAGAAGGCTGAAAGCTGGTAGAGAAGGGTGATCGATGAGGAGACAAAACCAAGTCCAGATGGAGAAGGCTGAAAGCTGGTAGAGAAGGGTGATCGATGAGGGCAGAAGGTCAAGTGTAGGTGTAGTCAGACAGCTGGTAGAGAAGGGTGATCGATGAGGACAGAAGGCCAAGTCCAGATGGAGAAGGCTGAATGCTGGTAGAGAGGTGATGATGAGGAGAGAAAAAGTCAGATGGAGAAGGAAGTGGAGAGAGGGGATCGATAGAGAAAACAAAGATGGAGAGGTGAGTGGAGAGAGGGGTGATGGGGGAGGGGAGGAGGTATAGAGGTGGAGAGAGGGGTGATGAGGAGAGGAGAGGAGAGGCTGAGCTGGTAGAGAAGGCTGATCGATGAGGAGAGAAAACAAGTCCAGAGGAGAAGGCTGAAGCTGGTAGAGAAGGGTGATCGATGAGGAGACAAAACAAGTCAGATGGAGAAGGCTGAAAGCTGGTAGAGAAGGCTGATTTATGAGGGCAGAAGGTCAAGTGTAGGTGTAGTCAGACAGCTGGTAGAGAAGGCTGATCGATGAGGAGAGAAAACCAAGTCCAGATGGAGAAGGCTGAAAGCTGGTAGAGAAGGGTGATCAATGAGGACAGAAGGTCAAGTGTTGGTGTAGTCAGACAGCTGGTACAGAAGGCTGATCGATGAGGACAGAAGGCCAAGTCCAGATGGAGAAGGCTGAATGCTGGTAGAGAAGGCTGATCGATGAGGAGACAAAACCAAGTCCAGATATAGAAGGCTGAAAGCTGGTAGAGAAGGGTGATCAATGAGGACAGAAGGTCAAGTGTAGGTGTAGTCAGACAGCTGGTACAGAAGGCTGATCGATGAGGACAGAAGGCCAAGTCCAGATGGAGAAGGCTGAATGCTGGTAGAGAAGGCTGATCGATGAGGAGACAAAACCAAGTCCAGATGGAGAAGGCTGAAAGCTGGTAGAGAAGGGTGATCGATGAGGGCAGAAGGTCAAGTGTAGGTGTAGTCAGACAGCTGGTAGAGAAGGCTGATCGATGAGGACAGAAGGCCAAGTCCAGATGGAGAAGGCTGAAAGCAGGTATAGAAGGCTGATCGATGAGGACAGAAGGACAAGTCCAGATGGAGAAGGCTGAATGCTGGTAGAGAAGGGTGATCGATGAGGAGAGAAAACCAAGTCCAGATGGAGAAGGCTGAAAGCTGGTAGAGAAGGGTGATCGATGAGGGCAGAAGGTCAAGTGTAGGTGTAGTCAGACAGCTGGTAGAGAAGGGTGATCGATGAGGACAGAAGGCCAAGTCCAGATGTAGAAGGCTGAATGCTGGTAGTGAAGGCTGATCGATGAGGAGAGAAAACCAAGTCCAGATGGAGAAGGCTGAAAGCTGGTAGAGAAGGGTGATAGATGAGGGCAGAAGGTCAAGTGTAGGTGTAGTCAGACGGCTGGTAGAGAAGGGTGATCGATGAGGACAGAAGGCCAAGTCCAGATGCAGAAGGCTGAATGCTGGTAGAGAAGGCTGATCGATGAGGAGAGAAAACCAAGTCCAGATGGAGAAGGCTGAAAGCTGGTAGAGAAGGGTGATCGATGAGGAGACAAAACCAAGTCCAGATGGAGAAGGCTGAAAGCTGGTAGAGAAGGGTGATCGATGAGGGCAGAAGGTCAAGTGTAGGTGTAGTCAGACAGCTGGTAGAGAAGGGTGATCGATGAGGAGAGAAAACCAAGTCCAGATGGGGAAGGCTGAAAGCTGGTAGAGAAGGGTGATCGATGAGGACAGAAGGTCAAGTGTAGGTGTAGTCAGACAGCTGGTAGAGAAGGCTGATCGATGAGGACAGAAGGCCAAGTCCAGATGGAGAAGGCTGAATGCTGGTAGAGAAGGCTGATCGATGAGGAGACAAAACCAAGTCCAGATGGAGAAGACTGAGAGGTGGTAGAGAAGGCTGATCGATGAGGGCATCGTCAAAGCTGCAGTGGAGGCAGTTCTGGTGCTGGTGGACTGACTGCTGCTTCTCTTCCTCTGGCTCCCTCGCAGATTCAGCTCCTGTTAATGTGAATGTGGCTGGAGAACTGGGCTGTAGAGGCATCGTCGAAGCTGCAGTGGAGGCAGTTCTGGTGCTGGTAGAGAAGGCTGATCGATGAGGGCAGAAGGCCAGTGTAAGTTGAGAAGTCTGACAGCTGGTAGAGAAGGCTGATCGATGAGGACAGAAGACCAAGTCCAGATGGAGAAGGCTGATTGATGTCCTCACCCCATCTAAATTCTACACAAAATTCCCTTTCGAATGGCGTTTGAATCATGCAAAAAGCTTCAGTAGAACTCGAGTTATGACTATTTTTTGATTTGGGTCGACATAATGTGGGGTCGCCTTATTGTCGGCCCGACATTTTGTTCACCCCACATTATGTCGACCCGACATTATGTCGACCCGACATTATGTCGACCCGACATTATGTCGACCCGACAATATGTCGACCCAACATTATGTCGACCCAAATCAGCAAAAAATCATAACTCCAGTTCTACTGAAGCTTTTTGCATGATTCAAACGTCATTCGAAAAGGGAATTTTGAGCAGAGTTTCGAGGGATTGAGGACAGAACGCTGGCGGCTAAGGCTTGTAAATGAGAACAGATGGGGTGAGGACATCAATCAGCCTTCTCTACTGGCTGTTGCGTTTTTGCATCTTATCCGAAATTTGATTGGTAGCAGTGTAGAAGGCCATTTATAACCTGGCCTTAATAAAGATTTTCAATTTTATAAGGTTTATAAAATTAAAAAAATCGTTAAAAAATAAGAATACCGCATAGGGAATATGAAATAATAAAATACACCTTATTTTGATTTCATAAAAATCACATATTTTATTCTTATTCTATGCTATATTTTTAAGCCATATTTTTTAACGTTATAAAATATATATTTATTCTCATTTTCAACTCTAATTTTGAGCAGCGTTTATTTTCATTCTTATTTATTCCGTAATTTTGGACATTCCATATTTTCATTCTTATTTATTCTCTAAAGATTCCCGAAATCAGAAACACTGCTCAAGACGAAGTTGGGGATGACCTGCTTGTTCACCACGGCCTGGTGGAAGCCCATGAAGAACAGATAGAAGTAAACTGGCGCCACAATCGTATTCTACGAGCAAAGTTACCTATATGGTGCTGTTTTTTAGACCAAAAACCATTTACAATGCCTCAAGATGAAGTTGGTGATGACCTGCTTGTTCACCACGGCCTAGTGGAAGCTCATGAAGACCAGATAGAAGGAAGCGGGCGCCATAATCGTATTCTACGTGCAAAGTTACCTATATGGTGCTGTTTTTAGACCAAAAACCATTTACAATTCCTCAAAATGAAGTTGATGATGACCTGCTTGTTCACCACGTCCTCGTGCAAGCCCAAGGAGACCAAGTAGAAGCAAACGGGTGCCACCATCGTAATCTACGTTCAAAATTACCTATATGGCGCTGTTATTTTGGCGAAAAACCCTGTAAAAAGCATAAATATAGAGCTGGAATTGAAAAACATGCAAAAAACCCCCAAAAAACTGAATTTTTACCCAAAAAGTTGATGTTTCGACCTAAAAAACGCGGAAAATGCAGAAACTAGGGGTGCCATGACACTCAGCGGCATCGATTTACCCTAGAACCGTTGAGATCCACACCCCAGATGTTGCCCAAGTGTCTGCAACACTTGCTGGACGGTCGGACGGTCGGACGGTCGGTCGGTCGGTCGGTCGGTGTGCGCCCGGACACCGGACATTTTTTTTAAAAAGTTTTTTGGAAATAAGTTTTTTAATAAGGCTCTAAAAATTTTTTGTCTAAAAAGGACCCCCCACAATTCGACCACGGCGCGTCGATTGAGCCTATTTGCAGCGTTCTCCGACGTCTGTGTGACGAGCTACAGCCTGCCAAACTTTGGGAAAGCTGCAATTGGTTGTGTTACTCGATAAGAGGGGCTTGGCGCTACCGCTCCGCTAACGCTCCGCTCGCGCAAGCCCAATTTTCACTTTTTAATATTTAATACATAACATTAACTTTTTAAAAGAGGCAAGGGAGCAGGCATGTCAGCAAGAGGGTGAACAGGGAGAGGGTGGCGGGCTGACGGACAGGGGGCTGGGGCACGGAGACCAGCAGGCAGGGGGCAGGGGCGACGCCTGGGGGCCACAGGACGACGGGGAGGAGGGGGCAGGAGGGGCAGGGCCAGGAGGGAAGGCGGACGGGGCTGGAGACGACTGGGGACGCCCTGGCGAGGGCGGGAAGGAGAAGGAAACAGGGAAGGCAGAGCCATGGCGTGCAGAAGACAGAGAGGCGACGTTTCGTTTATCTTTGATAGACTTCGTCAGGCATTCAATGGGGATTCACTGCGCTGCGTCAGCGCCCAGCCATTGCGCGATCCCCATTGAATGCCTGACGAAGTCTATCAAAGATAAACGAAACGTCGCCTCTCTGTCTTCTGCACGCCATGGCTCTGCCTTCCCTGTTTCCTTCTCCTTCCCGCCCTCGCCAGGGCGTCCCCAGTCGTCTCCAGCCCCGTCCGCCTTCCCTCCTGGCCCTGCCCCTCCTGCCCCCTCCTCCTCCCCGTCGTCCTGTGGCCCCCAGGCGTCGCCCCTGCCCCCTGCCTGCTGGTCTCCGTGCCCCAGCCCCCTGTCCGTCAGCCCGCCACCCTCTCCCTATTAACTTTTTAAAACAAGTCCACCAAATGATCACACTTATCTCACTACCACTTGGATTTGGCGACAATGTTGAACAAATCTTGCACAATCAACAAGCACATATGAAAAGCCAAGGTTTTTTCAACAAGGTTTTGAGTAAATAAACTAAATAAAAGGTTTTCTGAGGGCCCAAAAAAGGCGGCAAAAATTTGAATGACGCTATTGAGGATGGCTGGCCTTGGTTCAGCAGTCGTTGCAGAACAATCAGAGCACCCCGCTGGAGCGGAGACGAACTTGCGGGAGGTGGGTGAAGGAAATTGGGAGAGAGAAGCGTTTGTGCCCCGGAGGCTGAGGCAGAATTGGCAGCGGCAGTTGAGGGACCACATTAGAGGTAAATTTCAGGATTTTCTGAATGGGAGCGTAGGGGTCAGACTGAGACGCAGTTGGACGACGCCGTTGTTCTTCTTGCTCAGCTGGATGGAGACGCGTGCGTGCGCGCTTCTAGTAGATAGTTCAAGCTGCGGCTAGTGAGGCGGAGGCTGCGCCATCCTGGCCAACTATCCCATTCACATCAGTCGTCTTTGCCTGGGTATTTCTGCTCATTTTCGCTTGCTCACAGCAAAGGCAGCCAGCGCAAGCAAAAGCGGCCTTGGTTAGAAGCAAGCGTTCTGATGATTGAGCTCATTCCATCTGCTCACGGTGCTCTGCCGACTTGTTGAATTTATGAAACTTTTATGGCGTATTTTTTGTGGACGCACCAAAGCAAAACAGAATCATCGAAAATTATTCAAAGTTAGGGCGTTGATGTAAAGGCTGATAGGCTGAAGTCTAAGCATAAACGATATAAAAAGTGAGCCTTCTCGTGTTTTCTGCTCCACACAGCTCTCGTACACCTGCATTCCCTCTCTCCCTCACTTTCCTCTCCAGTAGCTCACGCCCAACATTTCTCAGAAACAATCTGAGCTCTCGTAAAAAAACTGAAATTTGGAAAGTTAAAAACTATTGATCTCGCTGTTTTTAACGTTTTTCAAAATGTTTCGCAGTTTGATCTGATCCCACGCACTTCCTCTGCATAACTGCATTAATAAAAAAATCGAAACCCATACATTTTGATGGGTTTTCAAAGGCAGGGTTGGGCTTTTGCGGTGCGTGAGTGTCACGGGAAAAAGGGACTTGCGTCGTGTTAAGTTGACAATTGCGATTGAAATCTGCCATCACCTGCCTGTTGGTGCACAATATCTTTCCACGCTCAAGGCACTCAGCTGTCTATAGCACACGGAAACCGTCGATGTACGAAAGGCAACATCACAGCACAACAGGCTTCGCAAGGCAGGTTTAAGATTCCAAGAAAGATAAGGGGTTTGTTGGAGCTGTTTTGAATACACAGATCCAGACAAAACCACCATGGGCCAGCCTTGCCTCGCCGAAATCAAAACAGCCACAGCCCAACCATAGACAATTAAATAGATGGAAAACAGAAGCATACTGCTATGTTATAACTTTCCGGACAATAATTCAACTTTAGTAACTTTTCAATGAAACTTGGGACAAGTGAGTACCATACTAGTTTGCATCGTTTATACATTATTTCGTATTTCCTTCGTTGAATAAGACTATTTTTTTGCTTTTCTTCTGCATCAAGGTAATGGCCGATGCGCCAATGTTGACGCAGTTGGCATGGTAGACAGAGCCACATCCAGGTCAAACAAGGCAACGGAGAAATTGAAGCCCAGACTTTCCACTGCCCACAGCTCCTTCTTCCCCAATTACTTCTGAACATACTTCGCACTTCTCTTCACCTTCCATTTTTCGATGGCAAGAATTAAACAGATTTTAATAGCATGCAATATTTCCTTGAACCCTTATTAATGCCCCAAGACGAAGTTGATGATGAGCTGCTTGTACACCATGGCCTGGTAGCCCAGGCGGAAATCTGTAAGCATGCTTTTTGAACCGATTTAGGTGAGTTTGTATCAGAGATCTTGTCAAACCACTTGGATCAGAGAATGCTCGTCTTTCATGGGGAATTGATTGAGCTGCTTCTTCATCATCAGTGGCCCTTCGTACATTCATAATAATAATAATTCATTCATAATAATAATAATATAGCATTGGTATAAGTGATTTTCATTTGAAACATATCAATTTGTAATTGTTATTACGTTCAATGTAAAAAGTCGCACCTCAGTTCAGAGCATCTGGCAAATTTACTGTGGCCCCTAGAGAAGAAGTAACATTGCCAACGTATGGCTCTATTCGCTTGCCATTTTACAGCAACAAACCGCGTTAAAAAAGCTTTCCCCCAGCGAGAATGTCGTTGTAACGTAAATGCACTTTAAAAAGTAAAATAATTAATGCGTCGGTGCCTCGATTGTACGACATTGACTGTTTACCATCTATTTAATTGTCTATGGCCCAACGCACTGGCGTTCAGTCTACCTTTGTTGCGTCTTTCCCTCGCTTCTCTCCTTTCCCTCGCTTCTCTCCTATCCAGCGCATTCTCCTCACTCGTAGCTTACGGAATGAAAGAAGACTGCTCCACCCAGGTCTGAGAACCAGCCCAAACCTCACAATGGTCCAGCATGGATGATGATTGCCAGCTTTGGTAGAGTCATAGACTGTATATTGAGCTTACATATCATAGACTGGGCAGGAACCCCTTCAGCCTTCATTTAGGCTTGATGATGGTTGTCGCCCTTGTTCACAATGTTAAAAGTTATTAAAGTTATTAACTAACGAAACATCGATTATGTGAGTAATTGGGTTTCATTGTCATTACACATTGTTAATTAATCCGTTTGCATTAAACAAAGCATTTCTAGTGCTTTCTGAGCTGTAGCATGTATATTAAACTTTAATTTAGTGAAACATTAGTTTTTGAGTAGAGGCATAAACCTGCCAGCCGATTTCCGGCACTGCCAGAATAGTTCTAGCCATTCTTGCACAAAGTGTGGTATATTTCTGAATGGTTCAGTTCCTTTGGCAGGTTTAGCAAAAAAGAGTACTCAAAAAGACCAAAAATTGACTGAGAACAAGGTTAAAACGTAAAGGCACTTCCAATTTTATTTTTCAACCATCATCCGGGCCCCCCTTTCTTTAACCCCTTCCTGCCCACTCCATTATATGATACGTCAATATAGTCTCCATGGTAGAGTGGATGCTCAACTCAGCCAGTTTTCAATGTCACTACCTTGATTTCGGTAGATTGCTGTTATTTCCAATGTAATGCTTTAATTAATGTATTTGTTTTGAAACTTTGAAAATCTGGTTAGATCATCAGTTGGTTGAATGTATTGATTTTCGTTCTCGCATGATGTAAATAGTAGAGCGGATGCATGATAACAGTTAATTGGGAGGAAATCGATTGAAAAATGAAAAGCAGAAATCAGGTGGAAGAAGAGCTGGGGGTATTTGAAGCATTAAATAGATCTTGACAAACTGATACTGGTATCATCCTCCATGGGTCCAGAGACCGGGAACTGAACCCTTGCCTTGTGGGTGAGAGCCACAAATCCAAACCAATAGACTATATCGGATGGTCTAGTGCCTATCCAATCGCCATTCTTGGCATCGCCTTCCCCAGCTTCCACTACCGCTCGCAAGGCCCGTGCACTTCCATCTGCTTCCTCCGAACAATCACCGTCTATCTTCAGGTCCAAAAAGTTTCCTTTGCCCACAATGCTCACGCGCCAAAAATGGCTATTCCGGATATTCCGGATCCCAGAGCTGCAGATTGCGATTTTGCATCTCCTTTGGTGCGGTTTATGTGAGCTTTTCCTTTAACCTCCCTGCTTCAGCTACGTGGAATTGTGGGCGAAATGTTGCTTTTCTTTTTGTTTTGATTGACCCTTTGTTTCGTCTCCGCGCTAACAGCTCCCGCCAAATCTCACGCACTCTCACTACCTCCATCAGTCTTCCCGCATTCTCAGACGGATTTTCTCTGCAAAAAGAGCCAAATTTTTTGTATTTTTGATTTGAGAAGAAAAAGGGCATGCAAGCGATTTGCTGCTTTGCTGCCCTGCCATTGCTTCTGCAGCCGTCTAGAATTCAGTCAGCGGCCAGCTTCATCCTCATCTCCAGCTCCATCGTCCTCCGTCAATACTGACCCCTCTATCCGTCTCCCAGCTGTCGGTTTTCTCCAGCCTCCTAGCATCCAAAAAGGGCAAATAAGGATGATGGGATTGGTTGTGCAGGCCCTAGAGGTCTCAGCATCGCAGCTCACTGGTGACGCGGTTTACGAGCAGAAGTCCCTGGCCTTTGTTTCCTGCATACCTGGTCCTTCCTTCTCTGCTGGAAGCCCGGCATGAATGACTCTAAAGGAGCAAATCCCATTGCAGAGCTCAGCAATGGCCGCAGCAATCGGACAGAAGATCAAGCAACGCCTCTTCGGTTCCATGGAGAGGGTTTCCATCAAAATTAGGACAAATTTGAACAATGCGAAGCGCTTGGTCACGAAGGCGCTCAAAGGAGCCAAGAAGGAGGGGGAGGAACATCAAGAGGCGGCGACCATCACAAGCAGAAAGAAAAGCCGTGTTTTTTTCACGGTTCCGCAAGGTTTACACGCTATCCCAGCATTGCCGAGCACAGCTGATTGTGAGTTTTTTCTTTGCAGAATTGGACGATGCAGTTTTCGCTTTCGGCATCAAGCGGGCATTGCCCAGAAGATGCACAGTGTCCCAGTGGGGGCCGAAGAAGCCTTTGCCAAAGGTGATGAGGAGGCCAACGCCAAGCTTTTACTGACCATAAGCTAGGCACAAATTTATTATTTCTGGCAGAGTATGAGCATTACTTTTAACTTTCTCCACATGCAAGATCCAGGTATCCTCTCCCCTTGCAAAGGCGCTGAGAAGAGGCGGGTGCAAACAGAAAAATGACTCGTTTTAGTAACAGCTCAGACAGGACCAACTAAGGAGTGTTGGTTTTGGTTGTTTCTACTTTCTTGAGAAAGTGGGGGGGGGGAGAGAAAAGCAGTCCTTTCTACTCGCAATGTTAATGTCTAGGCTGGACCGAAACGGCTTCGTCAACGCCGCCGACAAGACGCTGGCCTCTGCGGGGCCGCATTTGCCCGGATAGGCGCCGCTGATCTGGACAGCCTGGATCGTGCGCCAAAGGGCCGGCTGACATTTTCTGCCAAGGCGGCTGCGCTCCCAGCCAAATCCTCCTTCGCCTCCAGGACAACATCGTCCTGGAAGGTTCCCGCCATTTTGTCCTTTTCCAAATCACCGACCTTGCACCAGATGGGGTGACCAGTCTCTTTTTTCGACCCCTTTCTTCTTAATTGAGACGAAATGAGTTGAAATTGAAGAGATATTGGCTAATTTAGATACAATTACCCTCGGGTTCATATGCTATCCCAGCAGCGCCTTGCTCAGCTGATTGAATGTTTTTTGCAGATTTCGACGATGCCATCTTTGCTTAGGACGTAAAGCGCGCTCTTCCAAAGAAAACGCAAGTCTACCAGTGGGGCCCCAAAAAGAAGGCCACCTGGGGCGTGGCTTTCCAGGAGGGCGACGACGAGTTCAATACCAAGTTCCTGGCCCAAGTCCTCACCAAGGTGACAAAAAAGGTCTTTCTTCTTCTCCTCCTATCCTTCACTCATCCACAATCACTTTGGGCATGTCATTGCCAGAAAATGGAGAAAATGGAGATTGTGCAGCCATGACCAAGCGTATCAAAAAGAGCATTCGATGAGGCTGTCTTCGCCTTCAGTATCAAGCAAGCTCTGCCCAGGGCTTCACCATGTCCCAGTGGGGGCCAACGGCGAAAGCCACCTGGAGCGTCACTATTGCCGAAGGGGAAGACGAGGCCTGACCTCTCTCGATCTCCTAGCAGTCAGGTTTCTCCAACGCTCTAGCACCCAAGAGGGCAAAAAAGGAGGATAGGGTTGGTTGGGCAGGTCGCGACGCGCTCCGACTTCGTCATGGCCTCCGTCACGAAGAAGATAAGGAAGCGGCTGTCTGGATCCCTGGATCGCGTTTGCATCCAAATTAGTAAAAACTTGGGCAATGCGAAGCGCTTGGACTGCAGCTCACAGGCTCCAAAAAGGAGGAGGCGCGGGCGGAGCTGCCCAGTTTCTCGGCCACGAAGAATAGCATCTACACGTTCACGGTGCCTCAGGGTTTACACGCAATCCCAGCAATGCCAAGAACAGCTGATTAAGAGTGCTTTTTGCAGAACTCGATGATGGAATTTTTGCTTATGCTCTCAAGAAGTCGCTGCCCAAGTCGACCTCCATCTACCAGTGGGGCCCGAAGGCAAAGTGTACCTGGGGCGTCATCTTCGCCGAGGGAGAGGACGAGGAGAACGGCAAGATGCTGAACGATATCATCGCCAAAGTCACCAAAGAGGTCTTTCTTCTTCTGCTCCTATCCTGCATTTGGGCACTTTGGGCATGGTCAGAAGATGGAGGATGCTGGCTGGGCCTAGCTCGGGCGCAGAGATGTACTCTCATCAGCAATGGCAGCTGCAATGGCAGCAGCGAATAAAAAGCGTCTTTCGGGATCCATGGACAAGGTTTGCATCCAAAATAGGCAAAATTTGGGCAATGCGAAGCGCTTGGACTGCAGCTTACGGGCACAAAGAAGGAGGAGAAGGGGGCGAGGCGGCGGACTACAACGTTTCACTCAAGAAAATACAGTCTTATTTTTCCAAGTGCCCAGTGGTTTATACGCTATCCCATCATTGCCGAGGACAAGTGAGTGAAAGTTTTTTTCTATAGCATTGGAGTTGGAGGATGCGGTGTTTGCCTTGGCAGTGAAGAAGGCGTTGCCAAAGAAGGGCGTCACGGTGTCCCAGTGGGGGCCCAAGAAAGATGCGACCTGGGCCGTCTGTTTTGAGGACAGCGACGACGACGCCAACAGCAAACGGTTTCAAGACATCCTTGCCAGAGTTACGCAAGACGTATGTCTTCTTCTTCTCCTATCCTTCATTCATCAACAATCACTTTCTGTAGCATTGGAGTTGGAGGATGCAGTGTTTGCCTTGGCAGTGAAGAAGGCGTTGCCAAAGAAGGGCGTCACGGTGTCCCAGTGGGGGCCCAAGAAAGATGCGACCTGGGCCGTCTGTTTTGAGGACAGCGACGACGACGCCAACAGCAAACGGTTTCAAGACATCCTTGCCAGAGTTACGCAAGACGTATGTCTTCTTCTTCTCCTATCCTTCATTCATCAACAATCACTTTCTGTAGCATTGGAGTTGGAGGATGCAGTGTTTGCCTTGGCAGTGAAGAAGGCGTTGCCAAAGAAGGGCGTCACGGTGTCCCAGTGGGGGCCCAAGAAAGATGCGACCTGGGCCGTCTGTTTTGAGGACAGCGACGACGACGCCAACAGCAAACGGTTTCAAGACATCCTTGCCAGAGTTACGCAAGACGTATGTCTTCTTCTTCTCCTATCCTTCATTCATCAACAATCACTTTCTGTAGCATTGGAGTTGGAGGATGCAGTGTTTGCCTTGGCAGTGAAGAAGGCGTTGCCAAAGAAGGGCGTCACGGTGTCCCAGTGGGGGCCCAAGAAAGATGCGACCTGGGCCGTCTGTTTTGAGGACAGCAACGACGACGCCAACAGCAAACGGTTTCAAGACATCCTTGCCAGAGTTACGCAAGACGTATGTCTTCTTCTTCTCCTATCCTTCATTCATCAACAATCACTTTCTGTAGCATTGGAGTTGGAGGATGCAGTGTTTGCCTTGGCAGTGAAGAAGGCGTTGCCAAAGAAGGGCGTCACGGTGTCCCAGTGGGGGCCCAAGAAAGATGCGACCTGGGCCGTCTGTTTTGAGGACAGCGACGACGACGCCAACAGCAAACGGTTTCAAGACATCCTTGCCAGAGTTACGCAAGACGTATGTCTTCTTCTTCTTCTATCCTTCATTCATCAACAATCACTTTCTGTAGCATTGGAGTTGGAGGATGCAGTGTTTGCCTTGGCAGTGAAGAAGGCGTTGCCAAAGAAGGGCGTCACGGTGTCCCAGTGGGGGCCCAAGAAAGATGCGACCTGGGCCGTCTGTTTTGAGGACAGCGACGACGACGCCAACAGCAAACGGTTTCAAGACATCCTTGCCAGAGTTACGCAAGACGTATGTCTTCTTCTTCTCCTATCCTTCATTCATCAACAATCACTTTCTGTAGCATTGGAGTTGGAGGATGCAGTGTTTGCCTTGGCAGTGAAGAAGGCGTTGCCAAAGAAGGGCGTCACGGTGTCCCAGTGGGGGCCCAAGAAAGATGCGACCTGGGCCGTCTGTTTTGAGGACAGCGACGACGACGCCAACAGCAAACGGTTTCAAGACATCCTTGCCAGAGTTACGCAAGACGTATGTCTTCTTCTTCTCCTATCCTTCATTCATCAACAATCACTTTCTGTAGCATTGGAGTTGGAGGATGCAGTGTTTGCCTTGGCAGTGAAGAAGGCGTTGCCAAAGAAGGGCGTCACGGTGTCCCAGTGGGGGCCCAAGAAAGATGCGACCTGGGCCGTCTGTTTTGAGGACAGCGACGACGACGCCAACAGCAAACGGTTTCAAGACATCCTTGCCAGAGTTACGCAAGACGTATGTCTTCTTCTTCTCCTATCCTTCATTCATCAACAATCACTTTCTGTAGCATTGGAGTTGGAGGATGCAGTGTTTGCCTTGGCAGTGAAGAAGGCGTTGCCAAAGAAGGGCGTCACGGTGTCCCAGTGGGGGCCCAAGAAAGATGCGACCTGGGCCGTCTGTTTTGAGGACAGCGACGACGACGCCAACAGCAAACGGTTTCAAGACATCCTTGCCAGAGTTACGCAAGACGTATGTCTTCTTCTTCTCCTATCCTTCATTCATCAACAATCACTTTCTGTAGCATTGGAGTTGGAGGATGCAGTGTTTGCCTTGGCAGTGAAGAAGGCGTTGCCAAAGAAGGGCGTCACGGTGTCCCAGTGGGGGCCCAAGAAAGATGCGACCTGGGCCGTCTGTTTTGAGGACAGCGACGACGACGCCAACAGCAAACGGTTTCAAGACATCCTTGCCAGAGTTACGCAAGACGTATGTCTTCTTCTTCTCCTATCCTTCATTCATCAACAATCACTTTCTGTAGCATTGGAGTTGGAGGATGCAGTGTTTGCCTTGGCAGTGAAGAAGGCGTTGCCAAAGAAGGGCGTCACGGTGTCCCAGTGGGGGCCCAAGAAAGATGCGACCTGGGCCGTCTGTTTTGAGGACAGCGACGACGACGCCAACAGCAAACGGTTTCAAGACATCCTTGCCAGAGTTACGCAAGACGTATGTCTTCTTCTTCTCCTATCCTTCATTCATCAACAATCACTTTCTGTAGCATTGGAGTTGGAGGATGCAGTGTTTGCCTTGGCAGTGAAGAAGGCGTTGCCAAAGAAGGGCGTCACGGTGTCCCAGTGGGGGCCCAAGAAAGATGCGACCTGGGCCGTCTGTTTTGAGGACAGCGACGACGACGCCAACAGCAAACGGTTTCAAGACATCCTTGCCAGAGTTACGCAAGACGTATGTCTTCTTCTTCTCCTATCCTTCATTCATCAACAATCACTTTCTGTAGCATTGGAGTTGGAGGATGCAGTGTTTGCCTTGGCAGTGAAGAAGGCGTTGCCAAAGAAGGGCGTCACGGTGTCCCAGTGGGGGCCCAAGAAAGATGCGACCTGGGCCGTCTGTTTTGAGGACAGCGACGACGACGCCAACAGCAAACGGTTTCAAGACATCCTTGCCAGAGTTACGCAAGACGTATGTCTTCTTCTTCTCCTATCCTTCATTCATCAACAATCACTTTCTGTAGCATTGGAGTTGGAGGATGCAGTGTTTGCCTTGGCAGTGAAGAAGGCGTTGCCAAAGAAGGGCGTCACGGTGTCCCAGTGGGGGCCCAAGAAAGATGCGACCTGGGCCGTCTGTTTTGAGGACAGCGACGACGACGCCAACAGCAAACGGTTTCAAGACATCCTTGCCAGAGTTACGCAAGACGTATGTCTTCTTCTTCTCCTATCCTTCATTCATCAACAATCACTTTCTGTAGCATTGGAGTTGGAGGATGCAGTGTTTGCCTTGGCAGTGAAGAAGGCGTTGCCAAAGAAGGGCGTCACGGTGTCCCAGTGGGGGCCCAAGAAAGATGCGACCTGGGCCGTCTGTTTTGAGGACAGCGACGACGACGCCAACAGCAAACGGTTTCAAGACATCCTTGCCAGAGTTACGCAAGACGTATGTCTTCTTCTTCTCCTATCCTTCATTCATCAACAATCACTTTCTGTAGCATTGGAGTTGGAGGATGCAGTGTTTGCCTTGGCAGTGAAGAAGGCGTTGCCAAAGAAGGGCGTCACGGTGTCCCAGTGGGGGCCCAAGAAAGATGCGACCTGGGCCGTCTGTTTTGAGGACAGCGACGACGACGCCAACAGCAAACGGTTTCAAGACATCCTTGCCAGAGTTACGCAAGACGTATGTCTTCTTCTTCTCCTATCCTTCATTCATCAACAATCACTTTCTGTAGCATTGGAGTTGGAGGATGCAGTGTTTGCCTTGGCAGTGAAGAAGGCGTTGCCAAAGAAGGGCGTCACGGTGTCCCAGTGGGGGCCCAAGAAAGATGCGACCTGGGCCGTCTGTTTTGAGGACAGCGACGACGACGCCAACAGCAAACGGTTTCAAGACATCCTTGCCAGAGTTACGCAAGACGTATGTCTTCTTCTTCTCCTATCCTTCATTCATCAACAATCACTTTCTGTAGCATTGGAGTTGGAGGATGCAGTGTTTGCCTTGGCAGTGAAGAAGGCGTTGCCAAAGAAGGGCGTCACAGTGTCCCTAGTGGGGGCCCAAGAAAGATGCAACCTGGGCCGTCTGTTTCCCCCCATGAGGACAGCGACGACGACGCCAACAGCAAACGGTTTCAAGACATCCTTGCCAGAGTTACGCAAGACGTATGTCTTCTTCTTCTCCTATCCTTCATTCATCAACAATCACTTTCTGTAGCATTGGAGTTGGAGGATGCAGTGTTTGCCTTGGCAGTGAAGAAGGCGTTGCCAAAGAAGGGGTGCCACGCGGTGTCCCAGTGGGGGCCCAAGAAAGATGCGACCTGGGCCGTCTGTTTTGAGGACAGCGACGACGACGCCAACAGCAAACGGTTTCAAGACATCCTTGC
>JASANA010004655.1:0-14081 GCA_030248095.1 Ptycholaimellus sp. GST1_10
AAACACCTCTCATCTGAAGACGCTTGTCAGACTTTCACACTTATATGGAAAGGAATATGGCGGAATTGGTGCAGAACGTCCTACTGGCCGGGGACTTCAACGCGGGCTGCAGCTACTTGAGGAAGTCGGCCAAGGAGGCACTGAAACTGAGCCAGGACAATCGCTTCACCTGGCTCATCGATGATCGAACGGACACCACTGTGGCCCCCTCTGCCTGTCCCTACGACAGGTTCGTCTCTCTTTATTCTATTTAACCGATTTCTCTGACTGGGAAGGTTGGTTGTTTTGCTGGGGGAGGGCGATTGGATGTTCGGGGGAAGATGGTGGGAGGTGTTGTTTGGAGGTTCATAGCGACAGGGCCATTCCTGAAGCAGCTGCGGAATCCGGGAGTGCTGGACTATGGCAAACTGCTGGGCATCGACGACCAAGACTTCCTAGAGGACATCAGCGATCATTACCCTATCATCGTCACCCTCATGTGATCGCTATCTTAGCTTGGCGGCGATGAAAGAGCTATGGTTGCACAAAAAAGATCTATTGAGGCGAGAAAGTTGAAAACTGCATAAATCACCTTCAAAGTCCCGCGCAGCAAAAGCCTAAATGCGCAGTTTTGCAATAAAAATTTGGCGTTTCCGAAGTCTCTGCTCTCATTTGATGGACGAAGATATTGATCAAGACAAAGATCGAAGCCTGGATCGTTCTCTGCTGACAGCTTTGCGAGTTCTACACGTCTCTTCGGTTTTATGCTTTTTCGCGGTTTTAATGGTTTTAAAATTAAATTATTATCGCGGTCACTTTTAGGACTATATTGTTGTGGATAAGGACTGGGATGTTCGCATCAACGCGTCGCCTGAAAAATCACAGGTTTATCATTTTCTAGTTTTCTAAAGCAAGACCCCGCCAACCAAAATGAAAAGGCAAAATTTCCGCAAACCTGCCGATGTCACATAAATTCAGATTTTCTTTGTTCGAAATGAAGATGTAAGGAAAAAGGCCTGGAAAGAACAGGTAGTGACAGTGGCAGAGCAGCTCCGTAGAGCTTTCCCAGAAAGCGTAGATGAGCGTTGCGAGCACGGCTTCCGTTTCGTGCACCGCCTGGACTACTCCACATCCGGCTGTCTGGCCATCGCCCTCAATCGCAAGGCAGCCAAAGCCGCCGGTTGCTCCTGCTTTTCCTTAGCATCAGTCTGCACCGCTCATCGCATCAGCACTCTTGCTGCATCTACAGGGCGGTGTCTGGAACGGAGGGAGGCGCAGAAGGCCTACGTGGCTCTGCTGCGTGGCCGATTGTCCCTCCACCAGCTCAGCATTGACTACCCCATTGGCCATGCAGTCCAAGCATCCCAAGGCCACCACGTTGCTGCTCGAATGTCAGTCAAGGTTTCCCTTTTTCATAGCCTTTGAAGCGGAGGGAGGCGCAGAAGGCCTACGTGGCTCTGCTGCGTGGGAGATTGACCCTCAACCAGCTCAGCAGTGACTCACCCATTGGCCATGCAGTCCAAGCATCCCTAGTCCACCACGTTGCTTCTCGAATGTCAGTCAAGGTTTCCCTCTGTCCTCGGGTTTGAAGCGGAGGGAGGCGCAGAAGGCCTACGTGGCTCTGCTGCGTGGCCGATTGTCCCTCCACCAGCTCAGCATTGACTACCCCATTGGCCATGCAGTCCAAGCATCCCAAGGCCACCACGTTGCTGCTCGATGTCAGTCAAGGTTTCCCTTTTTCATAGCCTTTGAAGCGGAGGGAGGCGCAGAAGGCCTACGTGGCTCTGCTGCGTGGCCGATTGTCCCTCCACCAGCTCAGCATTGACTACCCCATTGGCCATGCAGTCCAAGCATCCCAAGGCCACCACGTTGCTGCTCGAATGTCAGTCAAGGTTTCCCTTTTTCATAGCCTTTGAAGCGGAGGGAGGCGCAGAAGGCCTACGTGGCTCTGCTGCGTGGCCGATTGTCCCTCCACCAGCTCAGCATTGACTACCCCATTGGCCATGCAGTCCAAGCATCCCAAGGCCACCACGTTGCTGCTCGAATGTCAGTCAAGGTTTCCCTTTTTCATAGCCTTTGAAGCGGAGGGAGGCGCAGAAGGCCTACGTGGCTCTGCTGCGTGGCCGATTGTCCCTCCACCAGCTCAGCATTGACTACCCCATTGGCCATGCAGTCCAAGCATCCCAAGGCCACCACGTTGCTGCTCGAATGTCAGTCAAGGTTTCCCTTTTTCATAGCCTTTGAAGCGGAGGGAGGCGCAGAAGGCCTACGTGGCTCTGCTGCGTGGCCGATTGTCCCTCCACCAGCTCAGCATTGACTACCCCATTGGCCATGCAGTCCAAGCATCCCAAGGCCACCACGTTGCTGCTCGAATGTCAGTCAAGGTTTCCCTTTTTCATAGCCTTTGAAGCGGAGGGAGGCGCAGAAGGCCTACGTGGCTCTGCTGCGTGGCCGATTGTCCCTCCACCAGCTCAGCATTGACTACCCCATTGGCCATGCAGTCCAAGCATCCCAAGGCCACCACGTTGCTGCTCGAATGTCAGTCAAGGTTTCCCTTTTTCATAGCCTTTGAAGCGGAGGAAAGCTATTCTTTGCAGTCGGTGTAGAAATCGATTCTTTGCGGTCAGGTGTCCCTCAGTAAGCTTAACATGAAAATGCTCAACGGGAAAATAGCATGAGAACCAATAAAGACAAAAATTCACATTTTGTGCAGAAAATCTGATTATTTAGAAAAAAACTTTATAACAGAATGTTATGGTATCATAAATAAAAGAGGCGTTTACGGTCTAAGATCTGCAAAATCGTGACAAAAGCAGATGTTCCGATGGTTTCTCTTTTCCGCATGATCAATCAAATAACGAATTCAAAAACAATTTTTAACGTTTGTAGTGGTTTTGCCTTAAAACTACCACCAAATTTGAAAGTTTGTGCACTGAATTCGTTTTCCTTCTTGACTTGAAAGTTACAAGATTGGAATGGATTTTGTGTTAAACATTTTTTCAAACGTACTCCCGGGCAAAATGACTCATTTGTTGAGATTCGCTATTTTAGGCTTCAATAAGGTGAGGTGTAGAAAAACTTCGTTTAGAATGTTCATTTTTTTAATGTAAAAAAACATCTAGCAAAAAAATGGCTGAAAAAAGTTATCGAAAATCCTAGGTATTATTAATATTTATCGCAACTTATTCGCAATGAGAAAATTTCAGAGCCCTTCAACCAGTGGAGCGAATTGTGAGAATGCGCGATCAGCCTACACGGAGATTCACGTCATGGCCTACGGCTACTACGACCAGAGTCCAGCCACCAAAGTTTTATGCTCCCTCATTTCTTCTTCCAACTTTATTTCATGCCCCTTTTTTAAACCAATCTTTTATTCGAATACCAAGCCATTCATGTCATTGAGCAATGAGGAGGAAAAAGAGGGCTGGTAGGTGTTGATGCTGCCGCGAACTGGGCGTACGCATCAGCTGCGAGTGCACGCAGCCTTCCTGGGCAGCCCCATCCTAGGCGACGTCACCTACGGTGGCCCCATGGAGGTGGCCGATCTCCATTCTTTTTCAAGCCAACTTCACAACTGCCGCTGCGTTTGTAGAGGGAGGCGGAGCGAATGATGTTGCATGCCTGGCGACTGCGCATTCCATCCCGCCTCCAGCTCATCGATGTCACTGCTCCTGGTTCCATCCTTCTGCTATTTCCCTGTCGGCAAATTCAAATGGGAGTGAATGGGACAGATCCGTTCACGGAAGAAGCTACACTGGGACGATGGAAAGTCTCCCAGACTTTGCCCCTTGAACTTCTTTGGTGATTTTTCGCAGGCTTTTCGCCTCTTTTAGTTAAGCGGTCATAAAAGAGGGCTGAATTGTGAAAATGCTGTTTTTCTGGAATGCTTAAGTTTATCTAGAGAGCAGATTGACACCTGTGTTTTGCTGCATTTTGCAAACTTTGCTTTTGCAAGTACGTAACGGCGCCATAAATATAATGCAGAAAGCTGCCATGTTTTTACAGACTCCACAAGCCGCCGGGAAAAGAATCGGTGGGGGAGAAAAGCGATGAAGCAGAGAAGCAAGGTAAAAGTGGTCGGGGGAGTTGCGGGAAATATGGCGGGGATTGGGGGGGAGTGAGGGCGGAACTGAGGCCTTTGAAGTTGGCGCTGCGGCCTCAAATATGGGCCGGACTGGCGGCTGGCGGGAAAAGATCAAAGGCAGGCCGCCCTGGCCCTCCTAGGAGGGAAGGGAGACGGAGAGCCGGGGCCACTCCCCTGCCCCCGGATTGAGACCGATTGGCGCCGGGGGAGGGATTATCAGCTCCTCCTCTCCTCCCCAAAGCCTCTCTCTCCTGAGACCCACCCTTTCTCTCCATCCCATCCGCCTACCCCCTCTACCTTCCCCACCTTGAGCAAATTCTTGCCCTAGCTCTCTGTTTTGTAGAAGGCCCATTTGTAAGTGGGGCCACTTGACGGGTTCATTTGTAGGCAACACATGGGACTGCGTGTGCCATTTTATGAGCCCCCTCAGCCCAAAGGGGGGTTGTAAAGACCTGGATTCGCGTACTCAGCCCAGCGCATACCAGACTGGCCTCATTAGTTTTACGACTCCTCCTCCCCCTTTTCTGGCCCAGCACAAAGACTCATTTGCAACGCCTTCCGGGCAAGGGGAGGCCAAGGCAATGCCAACTTCATGTCCTGCCCAATGAGATGCAGGGATTGCAAAGCAGCTGTCAAGGAGGGCTGGGGCCAAAGTTGGGGCGTAGTGGAGGAGGGAGGGTTAGGAGGAGAGAGTGGCGGCGCTATTTGGGCGCTGGCTGGCCTGGCAGGGGAGATCAAAGCGTTTTGCCGCCCTCCCAGCGCATATTTCCCCTTCCAGCGCCCAGATTACGCCCTAACGCCAGCATCAACACCCCTTCACACCCTGCTTTCACACTTCTCTCCAGTTTTTCTTTTCTTTCCCAAGTGAACTGGAATTGCTGCCGGCCGCGGCCAACGGGACTTTTGGCCTTTGATGCTGGGCATGGGGGGTTTGTAGGGCGTCGATAGGTTTAGGAGGTTGGGAAGGGGAGGGGCAGTGAGAAGAGGGGGAGTGTGTTTGGGCAGAGAAGATATATGAGGGGCGCGTGTAGTGTCAGCAATCGTTATTTATGCGCCCAGATAAGAGACTCTGGACCTCTTCTGCGCCTCAACGCTCTCATATCAAACTTCTACTTTGATCCATCGCCTGGGCTCCTGCTTTAGGTCCTAGGCTTTATGTGATGAACAGAGGCAGAGTGCGATAGCAGAGAGTTGTGAGTGGAAGTGGGTGGGTGGAAGTGGATGGGTGGAGGAAGAGGGGAGGGAACATCTGGAGAGAATGCAGAGAGGCTGGTGTCCTGGAAACGGTGGGACGGGTGGGGTTTAGTGGGAGCAGTAAGACGATGATGAGGGAGGGAAAGTGTGGAGAGCGTCGATAAAAATCGGGGAAATGCGAGTGTGGGCAAAGGGAGGGCGCGCGGCCAAGGATGGCGGCGCCCCCCTTTGATCTCCGCACCGCAAAGGGGGGAGGAGACTCAGACTGAGACACCCACCACACACATGCAGGGGCAGGAGGGGAGGGAAGGAAGGAAGACAGGCATACACAGAGGGAAGGAAAGAGAGACATGACGATGATGATGCTGGCTGGCTGGCTTAGGCCACTACTTTCAATCACCTAGTTCACCCCAGCACTTCTTAGCCCTCCTCTCCCACCCTCCCACACCTGCCCTAAACCCCATCCGCCACCAGCCGACACCCCTCGGCCTTCTCTGCTGCAACCTTTCACTGCACCTCCTTTCTCCACTCACCTTCTGGCTATCGGAAAGCATGGGGCACATTTTCACTGCCCAATTGGAAGATGGTGGAGTTAAGCTAGCGGTTGAGGTCAGATGACTGCATTCATTAGGCCTAGGCTACCGTAGGCCACTGCGGGGGTCGAAGAGGCTGCGGGGACCGGCGCCGTTCCTTCTGGGAGGTCAGCGCTAAGGCATTGGGGGGAGGGAGGCTTTGGGAGGGAGAGGGAGGGAGAGAGGCCGCGGGGTGCTTTTTGGAAACCTCAGCCGCTTCTTCCCCTCCCCGCGCCCCTTCAAAGACCCGGTGCCGCCGCCTACGGCCATCTGGCCAGCTTTCAGCCGACCACCTCCTCCTCTCCCTCTCTGCCCACTCCATCAGCCTTAGCCCCATCAGGCATAGCAGCCCCGAAACTTCTTTTGACACCAGCCAGTGGCATCAACTCAGGCCTCTGCTCGACCCATGTTGTTGGCAAATGGAAATCCTCGCAGTTTGCTGCCCCCGCTGGTTATCAGGGCGACTGATCAGGGCACCGCCACAGGTGGGCGAGCTTTCGCGGCAGTGCCCGAAAGAACTGGCGCCCATCTGGGGAGTGGGGGCATTGTTTTGGCTGTCGAGGAGATGCGTGAGGAGCAGAGGAGCGTGAAGACGAGTCCTGCTGTGCTCAATTACAGTCCTGGCCCCCGCCCGCTCTAATCCCTCCCCCTTCCATCCAGCATCCCCCTTGGCTATTGTCCCCGAGGGCCTTAATGAAGCCACTATATGGACTCAATGCAGGGCCACTCTCGGGGCCAAGGTGAGGAGCGCTGGCTGCATTCTTTGCCTTCACGCCCACAACCCTTCTCAACTCTAGCCTCCAAGGCACACAGCCTCACCCTTTAGTTCTCCTCCCTACTCCCTCCCTACTCTCTCCCTACCCCCTCCGGGCTCATCCCCTATCTAAGCCGATGCCAATCGCGGCGGCCATTGGAAAACGTCTTCTCCCCAGATTAGACGCGCTGTGTGGGCCTCAGAGCATAGAGGCTCAGACTACAGACAGGCCAGCATGCACTTGGGAGGCGGGACGGGGAAAGGCGGGGCGCTAGGCGAACTGAACGTGTTCCTGCCCTACCGCGTGGAGCGTAAGCCTCCAAGACCGCCGCTCTTCCTCCCCTTCCCTCGCCGCCCGCCCCCCGCCAAACGCCCGCCCGCCTACTGCGCCGAGCATCGCCTCAAGATCCTCCTCATCCTCACCCTCATCGCCTCCATCCACGTCTTCGTCCTGGTTCCGCCCTGCTCCCCTTCTCTCTCCCCTCCCCTTCCAAGAGCCAGGGCCCTATGCCAGCTGGCCATCCGACAAGGGAGCGGGCGCCTGGGCCTCCGAGTGTGGCGGCCGAGTGCGGCAGAGGCGGGCCTGGCCAACAGTGCCTCTGACATGCGGCGTCTGCAGCGCCTGGTGCTGATGGACGCCTGCCGGCTGAGCTCCGGCTACCCGGTGGAGGGGGAGGGCCTGAGCTGGCACTTTGTCCTGGAGGACGCCGCCAGCGGGAACCTCAGCCACCGCTCCGCCGGCCCCGACTGCGCCCGCTCCTGGCAGGCGCCCCACGAAGGGCTATTCCACCTACACGTCGCCGTCCTCCACAAGTACTCCTCCTCTCTTCCCTTCAAGGAGTCTAGGAGGCTGATGTGGATGGCAGGAGGAGCGAGGGAGGCTCGGTGGTGCTGGAAGCGCGGGAGGCGGTGTTGGTGAAGGACGTGTGGCTGGTGGCGCTGGGGGACTCCTTCGCCTCCGGCCAGGGCAACCCGGACGCCGTCCTGCAGGAGGCCCAGGCTTCCTGGCTGGACGCCGACTGCCAGCGGAGTCGCTCCTCCTGGGCCTATCAGGTATCCTCAGCCTCTCTCTCTACTCCCTAGCCTCCTAAGGCCAGGCAGTGGAAGCTGGCAGGCCTACGAGCGGTTGCGAAGAGAGGAGTCGGAAGCAGGGATCCTGTTCACCTACCTGGCCTGTGCCGGGGCCTCCATCAGCAACGGCCTGCTTCCCTCCGCTCAAGGTGCTGGAGTCTGTCTGATGAGTGTGGGAGTGTGGTGTGGAAGCTGAGGATGCGTTGCAGGAGTGGGTCAGCTGGAGGTGCTGGCGGGTATCCAGGCGGCGAGCGGGGAGGGCGGCACTCCGGTGAAGGTGCCGGGGGCGGTGCTGGTGTCGGTGGGCGGGAACGACATGGGCATCTCGGAGCTCCTCTTCGGCCTCCTCTGGGGCTCCTCCGACCCCCTCCGCGCCGGCGTCCCTGCCCGCATCCAAGCACTGGTAGCCAGCGACGCCTCTCAGCCTCCCTCCCTTCTAGAGCCCTGAGAGGATTGGCAGGAGCGGGACTTTGGGCGGATGGCGGAGTTCCTGCGGCAGCGACTGCGCCTCCGCTCCCCCGCCGACGTCTTCCTCCTGGAGTACTACGACATCGCCCACAACGAGGCTGGCCTGGTACTCAGCCCCGGGAGCCTGGGCCAATGGGTGAAAGAGACAATGGGGGGCATTGGCAGGCGGACGCGTCATGCGGAGGTCTCTTCGCGGCCTCGGATGCAGACCTGGCCTTTGCCTCGGAGGCGGTGCTGAGCCCGCTGAATCGCCAGATGGCTGCTCTGGCCACTGCCTACGGCTGGAGCTTCGTCCACGGCATCCAGGCATCCTTCCTTCATTCCTTTGAAGAAGAAGAGACAAGAGAGAAGAGTAGGATGATGACAGGCAGCGTTTGCGCGGCACGGCTACTGCAGCTCGGCCTCGTACATCGTGAGTGTGGAGGAGAGCTTCCAACGGCAGGGCTCCTGCTACGGCGCCTTCCACCCCAACGCCGCCGGCCACCGGGCCGTCGCCAGCCTCCTATGGCCCAAACTCAAGCCTCGTTTCCTGGCCCTGGCCCAATGAGCTCATTCCTCTTTAAACCCCTCTCAAGCCAAAGATTCGAAAGCCAACTCACCTCTCTGTCTGCTTTCTGGATTCCTCATTTTGCTTTCCTGCTCGCGCCAAGTATCAGAGCTAATGGTAGAAGTGGTGGCCAGTATTTAAGGAGGCCCCAACAAGCTGAGCTGCTTTAGAGGGCTTTATTGCCAGGCTGAACTGAAGCTATATTTTGGACCATTGAGTGTGTTGAGAGAGTACATGCGTAGCTTCCTAACCTTCATGAGCTTATGGCATCGCTGAAAATGAGTTCAATCGCGGATCATACATTGCGTGCATGTGAATTGTGATCGCAGTTTGCTTTTGCTGCCCCTTGTTTTGCGTAGAATTGTTAAGCTATTTAAGGACAAAGGCATACTGTTTTTATAAAAAAGAATTAATAAAAACCCTAGTAACCATAAACAAGCACAGACAAAAAATGATGATCTATTTTAATTTATAGGTTTGTATTCCCAGTTTTCTATTCATGTCATGTAAAATCCCTTTTAAGGACCAAAAAATTATTTGTCTTGAAATTTGATTTTAATGCCCTAAATAGATGCACCGGCCTCAAATACACCCAAGTCCCAAATATGTAATTTTTTTGCATAATTTTGATGAATTGGCATTCTGTTGAGGGCCAAGACAGCCAAGAATGCCTTGTTTACCGTTGTGTGCATCAATACCAGTGGGGGCGTCACTGACAGTGGGAGCCCCCTACCATATGTTTTGGGAGGGCAACGGACAAAAGTACCCAGGATAAAAGTACCCCGGATAAAAGTAGTTGGAGGATCATCACAAGGAAATATCGGCTATAGCCAATAGATGCGCGGCCTTTTTTACCTTGTTAAGCAATGAAATGAACAATAACTGGTACCATCGGCAAGCCAAATGTGGGTCTCTTTTCTCCAAATTTTGTAATTGCCTCGAGCAAAAAGTCAAGGAAATACATCTACTACTAGTGGAATCTGCTTGGACAGTTGCATTTTGTTTTTGGCGCGCAGTTCAGTGTCTCTTTCCATGCGCGCCAAAAACAAAATACAGATGATGCAGCAGATTCCACTAGTAGTAGATGTATTTCCTTGACTTTTTGCTCGAGGCAATTACAAAATTTGGAGAAAAGAGACCCACATTTGGCTTGCCGATGGTACCAGTTGTTTCTTCCACTTTTAATATAGTATAAAATTTATAAATAAATTTTTTTTTTAAATATATGAAAAATAAATAAATAAAAATAAACTCATTGAAAAAATATAAGAAACATAAAAGAATCGAAAATATATTTAGATATTAATGGATAAAAAAATAAAAAATATTTTGTTTTTTATTTAATTATTTAAAAAATATAACAAAAAAAATTCGAAAATAAAAAATACAATTCAAATTTATTGGCAAACTAACATATTTTTGTGAAATTTTCATGATATATGCTTAGGGCAATCGATTTTTGGGAGAAAATAGCTCTAATTTTGACCTGCCGATGGTACCAGTTGTTTTTGCGCGGCCGAAGGCCGCCTGCCGCGGAGGGCAGGGCAGTCAGAGCTCCGTAGGCCGGAGGGCATGGGTGCGGAGGCCCCGGAGCGTAGCCTAGCATGCGAAGCATGCTAGGCGAAGCGTAGGGGCCGTAGCGCCCGTGCCCGGAGGCCGGAGGAGCTCTGGCGCCCTGCCCAAAGTGGCGGGCGGCCAAGGCCAGCTTAAGCAGTTACCCCATTTTTGCGTCCGTCTGTCCGCATATATATATATATACTTGTAATATTGGTCAGTGGCCGCGCTCCGCGCGGCCACCTTTATAATAAAACCAACAAATAAGAAAAATAAAAAAGTAATCTGACACACCACAGCAAAGATAAAAGAAACGTTTGAGAGCATAAAAATAAGAAGTTATTTGACCATGTCATTCAGGCAGTATTTCAAACTTGATACAACGTTAATCAGTGGTTCTATCACCCATTGAAAACCAAAAACATGTATTTAACTAAAAGTTAAAATAATACAAACCATGCCAAAATTAACCTTCATGAGGTTACATTTCGTGGTTTTGTTGCTGTGAGTTCTAAAAGGAATTACTTAATGCATCCTAATCACATCAGGCTCCTGGGTGGGCCAAAAATCAAAAAATTGTCATCAGTCAATCCATTTATTTTCAAATATTTTATTAAAAACTTTGATAACTAACAAACGGAATTAAGACAGAATTGTTGTAGCTGCAACTGAAAAAAAAATTCAACCAAAAAAGTTAAAAAATGGAGGAGCTATGATGTTTCAAAGTCAAAAAATGCTCAAAAATGGCAAAAATGCGAATGTTTTTGATTATTTCATGTCTTTAACATTTCCCATGCATGGATAACCCCAAAAAATATTGAATAATTCGTCGAGACTGATTCATAGAGCTATCACATGTCAGGATAAGTAAAGAATCCAGGGAGCACCGAGACCCCTCCCAAAATGGCATCACGCGTATTATATAAGATATATATGTGTGTGGCATGCCCGTACTCCGCGGTTTTTCAACAAAATTGGCTGATTTTTTGCATGAAGGTCCGCCTAGGCGGTGCCTCGAGACCATTTTTGGTGCTTGGCGTAATTTTTTGAATTTCGCCCAAAACTCAATTTTTTGATGTTTCAAAACACTAAAAATCGTAAATCACTGGTTTTTCCATGAAATTAGCTGAAATTTTGCAGGAAAGTCCGTCTTGGTGATGCCTTGGCACCATTATTAGGGCTTGGCGAAATTCTTCGATTTTCACCCAAAACTCAATTTTTTGATGTTTCAAAATGCGAAAAATCGTAAATCACTGGTTTTTCAATGAATTTTGTTGATTTTTGGCAGATACGTCCGTCAAAGTAATATCTTGAAGCTGGCAAGAGGAAATTTTGAAATATTTAGTATTTATTGATTTATAGTCAAAAACCCAAAATCTTGATGTTTCAAAAATTTGAACAAGCATAAGTCCACGGTTTTTCAATAAAATTAGCTGATTTTTGGTATCTACGTCCATGAAAGTAATATCTTAAAGCTGGCAAAAGGAATTTTTGGTAAATTATTAGTATTTCTCGATTTATGGTTAAAAGCCAAAATCTTGATGTTTCAAAAATCGAAACATGTATAATTCATGGTTTTTTCACTGAAATCTTTTGAATTTTGGCATGCATTTTCATCTAGGTGGTGTCTTGAGGTAAGGCCGCGCATCTTGGCAACCGCCGAGAATACCTTGTTTCAACTTAAAGTTTCCAAAAAAAAATGATTGCCTAAGAAGATTCGAACCTCCCAGGTTGCCCCAGCTGGTTAATCACATAGACCACTACACCACGGATGCATATGCATAGCTGTTTAACTGAAGACTTATGAATAAAAGTCAATACATGAGGCTCAAGTTGTGGGGGAAGAAATGAATACCTACTATCGTCCATTGAATAGATGCGGAGAAGAAGAAGGAGGAGGAGGAGGAGGAGGAGTTCGGACAAATGGTTTTTTGCATTTTTCATATTAAGAGGCGGTTTGCGGGAGGATTCAGAGGGGGTATTCCACTTAGCAAAAATCGAAGGTTCGAGTTGGGAATCGTGATTAGTCCATGGTTTTGGTCCATTTAGTTGTGATCTCAGCCCAACAAACCCTGGCCCAAATTATGGCGTGATTGCTGAGAAATGGCCATTTTTGTAACACCTACTTTTTTGACCTCTGGATGCCTTAAAAATTGATTTTTGGCCAATTTCAACCAAGATTTTTTGACCAACCCCAGACTATTATATATCAATCGAACCGCAAAACTATAACAAATTTCATGGTGACATTGATTTTTTCCAAAAGAAAATTTTTTTCAATTGAGTTTTCAAAAAACCGATTTTTGCATTTTGCAATTTTTGGCACAAAAAAACTGATATCGAAAAATGATCAAAAAATTCAAGGCTGAGACCTAGCCTATCTTTTTATTCACATTCTTGCCGTCATTTTGGTATATAACACTTTGCAAACGGCGATGTTACTGCCGGAAAATTTTTTGATTGAATATTGCTAGTTCGTTTTTTGCCCTATGTTATAACATAGGCAAAAAATGGCCAAAAATTTTTGTTCTCGAAAATTGATTTTTTTGGCTTGAAATATTCCGTATGGACCCTTTCCATCCCGCGGTATCATTTGTTTCCCCAGAATTAGTCTCAATATGCTCAAACTGAAATGCACATTTTCCTATGCTTTAACATTGCCTATGCTATAACGAGGGCAAAAAACGAACTAGCAATATTCAATCAAAAAATTTTCCGGCAGTAACATCGCCGTTTGCAAAGTGTTATATACCAAAATGACGGCAAGAATGTGAATAAAAAGATAGGCTAGGTCTCAGCCTTGAATTTTTTGATCATTTTTCGATATCAGTTTTTTTGTGCCAAAAATTGCAAAATGCAAAAATCGGTTTTTTGAAAACTCAATTGAAAAAAATTTTCTTTTGGAAAAAATCAATGTCACCATGAAATTTGTTATAGTTTTGCGGTTCGATTGATATATAATAGTCTGGGGTTGGTCAAAAAATCTTGGTTGAAATTGGCCAAAAATCAATTTTTAAGGCATCCAGAGGTCAAAAAAGTAGGTGTTACAAAAATGGCCATTTCTCAGCAATCACGCCATAATTTGGGCCAGGGTTTGTTGGGCTGAGATCACAACTAAATGGACCAAAACCATGGACTAATCACGATTCCCAACTCGAACCTTCGATTTTTGCTAAGTGGAATACCCCTCCTACAAGGCCTCTCAATCCTCTCGCAAATTGCCTCTTAAAACAAATAGTTTTGGGCAAAAGTCAAAAGATAAACTATAGTCAATTCGATGTTGCTCTTTCCATTGCAAAAAAAAATTAAAACGATTGGAGCTTTCTGTGACGAGCAGCAGCCTTATCAAAATTGAGATCTAGCAATAACCCCTTAAATGTACACCTAGGTCGAAAAGAGGGGCTGGGCACTGACACTCCGCTAAAGCTCCGTTCGCGCCAGCCCAATAAGGAACTCAAGAAAATTTAAATGACTCAAACTCAATCAGTTACAAATTTATATTGGCCTATTTTGGGTTTCTGAGGCTTTTAAATGATAACAACAATCTAAATAATAATCAATCATTAATACAAGTAAAATTTAATTTTTCGAAATACTTTCAAATTTCAAGCTCTCCAGCAAATCCACATTGTACACTGATCCTGCAATTGAGCATATAAAACAAGTTAAGCCTTGTAATTGGGCTGGCGCGAGGGAGCAAAGCGAACCGTCAGCGCCCAGCCCCTCTTTTCGACCCAGGTGTACGTTTTCGGGGTTATTGCTAGATCTTAAAATTGATAAGGCTCCTGCTCCTCACAGAAGAATCCAATCGCTCTGATTCCTTTTGCATTGGAAAGAGCATCATCAAATTGTCCAAAA
>JASANA010004657.1:0-23243 GCA_030248095.1 Ptycholaimellus sp. GST1_10
CCATGATGTGGTACTCCGGTCCGAAGGCCTTCTCCTCCTGCTTCCACTCCAGCAAATTCATTCCGTCCGCCTTGTGAGCTGGAGGCTCCCAGTTGGGAAACTGGTTGGCCTCGCCCTGGGCCCAGCTGGGGCCATAGAACCAGAGGCGGAACTTGTCCGCCTGCATGTACTCTGCAAAGCGAACGCCTCTGGAGGCGAGGTCGGCGGGGTTGTCCTCGCTGCGGACGTGATGGAGGGAGAAGCCGACGGACCCCTGCAGGCTCCGAATGCTGTTGATTCGGTTGTTCACGTAGGTGGTGGGCCCGCGTCCTAGGTGGATCTGCTGGAGGGCGATCATGCTGTCCGTGTAGACGCGCTTCTCCACCATGCCGATGCTGGCCGGCAACTGCTTCTCCACGAAGCGCAGCAGTTTCGCCGCTTTCTCCACCGCCAGCAGTTCCAACTTTGGAATCTCCTCCAGGCGTCCTGGGTTAGGAGAGGCTTTGGAGATAAGCAGTGTGCAGTAGGCGCCACTGCTGATCTCGCGGCAGTTGCCGTGCTCGTCGAGGATGCCGATGGGGACGGGGCGGGAGGAGCTGGATGCGAAGGAATAGGCGTAGCAGCAGCAGCCGTGCGCCTGCTTGCTCGCATCCGCGAACACCAGCAGCCAGATCTTCGACGTCGGGGACCAGGCCGCCCTCCTCTGGATCTTCACCGAGGGCAGTCCTTCCAGGTCTTCCAGCACCTCCTTCCACCAGTCCTTGAACTGGGCGGTGACAGCGTTGTCCCAGTCGTAGCCGTCCGCTTGGATCAGGCTGAAGAGCAGCTTGGCGAGGATGATGACGGGGGAATGGAGGCCATGTGGGTTGAAACGGCGGGCGAACGTCTTAATGACGGTCCGCTTGGTGCAAGGCCAGAGGGGGAACTTGATGTCCGCCTTGCCGATGTAGAAGGCGTCCCGGACGATGTCCCAGCCCACGCCTAGCACCTTCATGCCCTCCATCTTGCCCTTCTCCTCCTCGGAGAGGCTGGCGTTGAAGACCGCGCTGTTGCTCACGAACTCGCGCAGGTTCATCTTGGCCGCGTCAAATATGCTTACGGCCTCTCTCTTCTTGCGCAGGGCCTCGGAGACATCGGAGGCGTTGAAGGCAATGTTGTCGACATAGATGAGCGGCTGAATCTCCTTCGCCAACTCCGAGCCCTCCTCCTCCAGGAAGGAGTTGATGACCACCTGGAGGACGGCCGGGCTGCTCTTGAAGCCGAAGCCCACGCGGGTCAGCCTCAAGTACGCGTAGTTCTCGAAGCTGGGCGGCTTGGAGGGGTCCCGGAGCCAGATGAATCTGGCCAGATCTTTGTGTTCCGGGAGAAGGAGGATTTGAAGGAAGGCCTTCTCCAGATCCCCTACCACCAGGATCTCCGAGAACCGGTAGCGGAGGAGGATCCCCATCAGGGAACCCAGAAGCTGCGGTCCCGTCTCCAGCAGGTCGTTGAACGTAGTGTTCGGGAGGACCCGCACCGTGGGGTCCAGGACGGGGCGGCATTTGGTGTGCTGGGAGGTGGATTTCTCCACCGGGAAGCAGGGCAGGTAGAAGCACTGTCGATCCTGCCTCTCTACCTCCTCCAGCGGCACCTCCTCAGCGTATCCGTCTTCCACCATCTGTCTGATGGAAAGGTGGAATGCCTCCCGGAGATCCGTTCGTTTGTCCAGTTTCCTGCAGAGGCTGTGCAGGCGGTTGAGGGCCTCGTTCTTGCCGTCCCTGGCTCCGTCGGGGAACCGTCCGTCCCTGAAGGGAAAGGGCGCCATGAAGCGTCCTCCGCTGTCGCGCTGGAGGTCCTCCCTGAAGCGTTGCAGGGCGGCGGCCCGGGCATCCTCCTGGATTTCCTCCTCCGTCAGTCCCTCGGACTCCAGGGTGTAGAGCTCTTTGAGCTCTCCGCTCACGCTCGCGTTGACGAGAAAGGTGGCCTCTCTCTGCTTCTTCCTAGAGAGCATCACCTCGAGCTGGGGGGCTCCAATGAGCAGTTGTCCGATGGGAGAGTTGTTGATGGAGAGGAGGGGAGAGATGTCGGCCTCTCTGGACATCTTGCCTAGGATTAGGCCTCCGACATCCAGGCCGATCAGGAGGTGCACTGGCATGTACACGGAGCCCGTCTTTGGCGGCATGTTCTCCACCGCCGGGAACTTGGCCGCAATCGCTTCCCATCTATCCTCGGACAGTGAGGGAAGCATTTTGACCGGCGGGCAGATGTCTTCCAGAGCCCTGGCCTTGAGCTCCATGCTGAAGCCATTGGCCGTGCACAGGTGCAGGCTCACGATCGTCATCCTTCTCGGCTGCCGCAGCGACTCTCCGAAGACACCCACATTCACCACCTCCTCTCCTATCACAGGGAGGCCGAGTAGTTCAGCGGTGTACTTCTCGATGCAGGTGATGTGTGAGCCGGTGTCCAAGAGGCAGTTGACGCTCTCAGAGATGGAGCAGTCCTGCACGGGCAATGCGGCCACTTTGGCTTTGAAGTGGAGGACGATGGCCTTGTTGCAGTTGTAGGAGGTGTCTGAGAAGTCGGCCACCGACTCCATCGTCGTCGTCATCGCCATCGGCAGAGATGAACCGCCTCCAGGTCTATTCCCTCCTTTCTTCCCTTCCTTCTGCCAAGCATCCTTCTTCTGAGGCTTGTGCTGGGCGTATGAAGGGCGAGGGGAGGAGGGGTAGGGCTTCTTCTGGTGTTGTCGTCCTTGCGACTGGCGATGCCCTTGAGAACGTGGCTGGGTACCCTGCTGCCTGCCGGCGGCCAAATTGTCGGGGTAGGCCGCGTAGCAGAGAGCAGAGTGGTGGCTCGAACTGTCGCACGTGCTGCAGTTGTAGGGGCTGCGACACTGGGACACAGTGTGCCCCTTTGTGAGGCAGCGGTAGCAGCGGTCGTACTTGGCGATTTGATCTTTGCGCTGCTTGGCGGTTTTGAACTGGTCGCAGTCCACCGCCTTGTGCCTCCTCATGCAGATGGAGCAGCTCTGCTCCGGCTTGCCTCCAGAGCCTTTACCGCCGTCTTTCTTTGCAGAGATGGAGATGGGGAGGATGGAAGGCTGCGAGTAGAGCGGCTTCTTGGAGGGCTGCTTGTGCCGTGTGGCGGACGCAGAGGCGGAGGAGGAGTTGGCCTCGGTGGTAGTGGCCTGGAGCAGGGCGCTTTTGTTGCGCTGCGCTTCTACCTCCTTGTTGAGGACCTGAATGAGGTCGTAGAGAGTGACCTGGTGGGACATGAGCCCCTGATTGGTCAACTTCTTCGCGACCGCATTCGCCACTCGGTTGCTCAGTTTCTTCATGGCCACTCCCACGAGAAACTGCAGCTGTGCCTCTTCCATCCGGCATTGCTGGGCGAGGAAGAGGTAGAGGTTCCGGAGTTTGTCGCGGAACGACTCCAGGCCCTTGAAGTCCGCGCTCTGGAGGTTCTGGATGGCGTTCAGGGCCTCCTGAACGTGGGCCATGGGGTTGTTGAAGGCGTCTTCCAGTACCTTCATGGCCTGGTCGTACCCGCCTTCCATGCTCTGCAGAGATTTGATCTTTTCTGCAGCAGAACCCTTCAGAGCCTTGGAGAGGTAGATCATCCGAGTGGCAGGATCCTCCACTCGCTGATCTATCCACAGGGTCCAGTGCTGCTTCCAGGTGGGATACTGGATGTAATCCCCGGAAAACATGGGGAGTTTGAGGGGTGGAAGGTCTCGTAGATTTGCAGCGCCAAGCTTGTGGGCAATGCGGTCCACGATGGTCAAGAGGCCGTCGATGGAGACTTGGCCAGAGTTGTTGGCCGCGTTCTGCGAGTTCCCGCCTCCCGTCGTGGAGGACTGCGGAGGCTGCGTCCTCCCACTCGTTCCTGCCTCCGCCTCCTGTCTCCCTCTCTCTCCTTCCAGAGTCACCAGGTTGACGTTCACTGACGGCTCGTGGCCTCCTTGAGGCTGTTGAGGCTCTGGGCGGGAGGGCGGAGTGGGGCGGGCGAAGAGATCCGCCCAGGATCTGCCACTAGGCGTAGATAGGGAAGAGCTGGGCGGCTGAGGCTGGCGCGGAGAAATAAAGAGGCTTCCTCCATCCTGCCCTCCTCTAGCAGGCGGTGCAATAGGAGCCTGGTAGGGATTGATGAAAGGCGCTGGAGGAGTGATGCCTGAAGGTGCCTGAGGGGGGACTTGATTGTGGAGCTGCTGCACGAAGTGGTCCAGCTCCGGGTCCTCCTGCTGTCCGGCGGCCTGCTGCCTCCATGCCTGGGCCTGCTCGTGCTGCGCCATCAGCTGATACTGCGGCGACTGCCTCGCCGTCGTCGAGTTTGCCGCTGTGAACTGCCAGGGGTCCTGCGGACCTACTCTCTCCTCCACCTCCATACCTCCTCCTCCCAGCCGTGGGGATTGAGGAAGAGTGTTTTGAGGTGGGGGAAGAGCTTGAAGGGGACGGGTGTGCTCGTGCCCGCTGATGGACGTGGCGCGAAGGCGTGCGGCGAGGACGTTGGCTTCAGACTGGAGCTGAAGAGGAGGGGCTGGTGCTTGGTGACGGGGCGTAGCACGCACCGGCATGAACTGATCCAGTTCCTGTCCGGCTTCAGGAAGGCCGCGGCCGTGTTCAACGGCGGCAACTTTGGCTTCTGGCCGTACTGCGAGAGCTCCAGCCTGGAGCTCCTGTGCCTCTGCACGTCCATCTCCTTCCACCCACCAGTCCTCATGCCTATCCAAGCCTCGCTCATGCATCAGGTCTCGGATTCCGTTGTGCCAGTTCATGCGCATACGGAAATGTCTGGGCTCTCCGAAGAGCTGGCGTTGGTGTGTGCCGCCTCGGCTTATGGATCGGAAGTGCAAGTAGGCTGAGACTGAGCGGGCCCGCCTTCTCTGCCCTCCCTCCCATTCCTGTGCCTCCTCCACGGAGTGCATCGTTGCGTCCACGGCCTCTGCGGTATCCAAGGGCCGGGCGGCGGACGCTGCGGACGCCATGGATGCGTCCGCTGGGGCGGCAGTTGCCATGGAAACATCCCTGGAAGGGGTGGATGAGGGGGGAGGAGGAGTTGGATGACGATAGGGCTGCGGGGCCACTGCTCTCGTAGGGGTCTGAAGCTCCTGGGGGCCCTGTTGACCCGGGCCAGGAATCGGAGTTCCTGTGGCTGCAGTCCATGCAGACGCCGATCCACGGGCTGGGGCAATCGCTGGAAGGGTTGCCGGAGAAACGTAGGGGACGGTCTCCGGCACCGCCGGAAAGGGCGGCAGGCCAGGCGGAGCTGGCCTTCCTTCTATGGCTCTCAGGGGGTCGAAGCGGGCAGGCCTCAAGGAGAAGAGGTTCTGAGTGCGTTGGCCCGGTGAGTTCCCCCTTCCCCTCTGCTGTAGATGAGAGGCGGGAGAGTGTGGGCGACTGGACGCTCCCGAGCGGTAGGGCAGCGGCAGTGAGAAGAGTTGCGGAGGCGGCATCCAGAGATCGGGCGGGAAGGGAACGGGAGCTCCTATCTCGCCTCTCTGGGCCACCTGTCCGTATTGCCGCTGCACTACTGCAAGAGAGGGGCCCTGTGGCCTCCGAATCTCCTCCTGATAGCTGATGGCTGGTGGAGTGCGCTGCATCTGTGGAGGGGAGCTGTGAGGGCGCACCGGAGGCGACCCGTAAGCCGTCCTTGGGGGTGTTGTGCGGCCTGCATGCGGCGTCGGGGGGCGTACAAGATGGCCTGGGGGACGCTGTACTAGTGCTTGTTCGTCTCCCAGTTGCCCTTGGCCTCCTTGAAGGCCTGCCAAGAGCGGCCCTGGGCCGCCGCCGACCAGAGTGCCAAGAGGACGAGGAACCACCGCTCGCTCCCTTTGTTGGCGTAGGGCGATGGACTCCGGCCCTTCCTCCAGAGGAAGAGGAGGAGATGATGCAGGGAGGGCCAACTGCTGTTCCTCAGGGCTGCAAGGCTGTGTGACCCCTGCGCCGCGAAACAGCGACGCCTCGTCCACCTCAAAGGCCACTCTGCCAGCTTCTTGCAGTACGGCTTCCAGGGCGCCGACTCTCTCCGCTAGGCGAGCCATGTGGCCGGTGACCTCGAGATGCTCCTCGCCCTCGGGGTCCAGAGTGTCCAGGTAGTCTCGCAGATGGTAGAGCTCGAACGTCACTCACGAGTACTCCTCTGACACCTCCTCGTAGGCCAACACCTTGTCTTGGGACTCCTGAGGTGTAGCTGAAGAGTCTTCAGTCGAGTCCATAGGAGGCGCAGGACGCCGAGGTTCCGTCCACTGAGGCCCCTGCAGGGCGCCTCCAGCCGTCGCTCCTTGTTCAGGCGGGCTCCCTCCTCCCTCCTGCCTTCCAGGGGTCGCCTGTCTTCCAGCCTCTCCTCCTGAGTGCACAGTCACCGGTGACTGCTCTCGGCTGGCCGGAGAGAGCTTGGAGGCAATTTCGTGGTAGGCGATGAGGCACTGGTCTTCCAGCCCCTTAGCCAGCTCAGAGCCCAGGACCTGGGTTGCTGCCTCGCAGTAGCTGGCGATGGTGGAGGGTTCGAAGGTGCCCTGGACGACTAGCTGAACCATCAGGTTCTGCCAGGTGTAGCCCTTTCGCTGGGCGCACTGGCGGCAGCAGTAGTGGGCACCTCGTCGCACTAGAGTGGCATTGAAGCGCTCCATTCCTGCCGCGTGGTCTCCTAGGAGGCCGTCGGTAGCTTCATCCATCGTACAGGGTGCACACAAGGGTTGCATGCAGTCCCTGCATTGGACGACCAATTCGCTGGGAATTGGCTTTTCGCATCTTCCGCACTTGAGCTCTTCTGCGCTCTGCATTTCTGCTCAAAGAATCTTTTCTTAGCAAAAATGGCAGTGTGGAAGGAACGCGTGTCCCTAACACGCCTACAGCTCAGGCTCAGTCTCTCAATCCTCTCTGCGATTGGGAAGTTTGGGGGCGCTCTCTCTCTCTCTCTTTACTTCTTTACGCTCTCTCTTTGGGTTTTACTTGATTGAGACGATTTGTTAGTCCAGAGTCGGACGATTAGCTTTCTGTCGATTGCTGATTTGTGAGGAAGCGGCGAATAGGAGGCTATATTTTCTAAACCAGCAGACTGGCACTACACTAAGCAGCACTACTGGCGAGCAAAGGACTGCAGGCGCTCCAACAGAGCCTCCCGAGTCTTAGGGAAGAGGGGGTTTGGGGCGGAGGAACGAGGGGGGAGCGTAGAAGGTGGCGGCTCCGACCACATGTCCTCTGGCCGCAGTCCGTCCGACTTCCAGGAGGGGTTCCGCCGCTCCTCCCGGTGCGGAGACCGGGGGCGGCTTCGGCTGCGTCCCCCGCGGGAGCCGTCCAAGCGCCTGCTCGAAGAGGCGGTTCCACGGGGGGGGTCGAGCTTCAAGAAGGAGCCTTTTTCCAGACGCAGTAGAGTTGAGGGTGCAAGATGGAAGTGCAGTGCCGGTTCAAGAAGAGGTGTGCAAGAGACGTGCAAGTGCTGTGCAAAAGAAAGGGAGTATGTTTGGGTACCTTCCGCTTTCGACGCGACGTCTCTTGGGAGGAGTGCCTTGGCTGGCGCGGTTGAGGATGAGGGCTTGGGGGGCGGCCTTTTGGGGAGGCCTTTCCCGCCCTGGCGCGGAGGGAGTAGCTGGTGGTCTTGACTTCCTGCGACGCGCAAGAGACTGAGGGTGGGGGAAGGGGGGAAGGGGGAGTTGAGGGCGACTTTGGAGGCGACTTTGGCGGCGATGGAGATCTCCGCGTAGTGCGTGGAGCCGCGGGCCTCCGTGCCCTTCTTCACCGCCCTCTTCTCCTCCACCTTTGGCTTGGCTTCCTCCCTCCCCTCCTCCTCCGTTGCCTCCTCCGCCTTGGCTTTCGCCTTGGCCTCGTGACGGAGGGCCCGGTTGACGGCGTGGTCGCCGGTGGCGGAGTAGAAGCGGAAGGGAGGGAGACCCACGAACTTCTGGTTGATCTGGGTGACGTGTTCGTAGATCTCGGAGAGGGCCTTCTTGTGGGCGATGTTGGTGTCCAGCTCCTTGATGATGTCCAGGTGCTCCTGGTGGGAGAGCTGGGTTGCCGCCAACGTCGCGTTCTCCGCCTCCAGCTGCATCAGGCGTTGCTGTTGGTCGACCGTGCCTGAGAGGAGGCGCTGGAGGTGGGCCACCTCCTGCGTCAGCTGCTGGTTCCGGGCTGTCAGCTCCGAAACCTGCAAACTGAAGGGGTGACCCTGAGGCGCTTTGAGGCTTTTGTAGAGGTTGGAAAGGCGTCTTCGAGTGCCTTCAAGGTCCTTGCCGAGGTCACGGTTGTAGTCGCGAAGCCGGTCGTTCATCTCGTAGACCTCTCGCATATCCTGGACCTCCTTCTTCAAGAGGTCCCTTTCATCCTCCGACTCCCGCAACATCTGCTGGAAGGAGGAGATGATGTCCACGCAGCGTCGACGCACCTCCTCCGCAGCCGCCAACCTTTCTTCAAGGTCCTCCTGGCCTTCCTTCTTTGTCAGAGTTCTCTCTGGCACCCACTTGGGAAGGCTGTGCAGCCTCACACCCTCCTGCCTACAGCCACTCAGCCGGGTAAAGATGCCTACCCGAACGGCGCTGGAGAGTTTGTCCAGGAGCGGGGGTGGGAAGGGCTCCTCCTTCTCCTCCTCCTTCTCCTCCTCCTTCTCCTCCTTCTTCTCCTCCTTCCTCTCCTCCTCCTCGGGCACCGGACTCGCCGACGCCGGAGCGGAGGCTTCCGAAGCCTCCTGAGGGGCGGGGGGTGGGGGCGGCGGAGCTCCTTCCAGAGCACGATCCGCCCAGCATTCCTGCACTGTTGGAGGGGGAGGCGGGGGAGGGGGAGGGGAGACAGCCTTTGGGGGCGGGGGAGGGGGGAAAGAGGGTGGAGGGGGCGCGCATCATGCTGGTTGCGCCTTCCTCCACTCCCCTCCGTTGGCCGCCGGCATGGCCACCACCTTCACGGCGCCCTTGGAAAGGGGCAGAGAGGTGGGGCGTTGCGTGGGGGGCGGCGAAGCCGCCGGAGTGGTGCCAGGGGTCGGAGAGAGGGGCGGAGGGAGGGCCTCTGCCGGGAAGATGGGGGAGAGAGGCTCGGCCGGGTCGTAGGCCTCGGTGTTGGGGTCAGTGTGGACGGTGACTTCGGCTTCCAGGATCGGAGGGGCTTCCTCCGGCTCCTCCTTGGTCTCCGAGTCCTCGTCCACGATGATGAGGGACTCCTCCTCCAGGGATGTGTCCGGAGTCGCCTCGCCTCCCGTTTCCTCCATCCCATCCTTCTCCTCCGCGCCATCCATCTCCTCCTCCTCTCCGGACTCGTGAAGGTCTCCTCCGGGCGTCAGGACGGCCTCGCCTTCGGTCTCCTTCAAGGCCGCTTCCACTGCTTCCAGAGCCTCCACCATATCCTCACTCATCTCCTCTCCAGCCACTTGCTGCCCATACAGCCAAGTGTTGAAGACACGATTGTCGTTAGGAGAGCTAGGACGAGGAGAGAGAGGAGGGTGGACTTCACCGGAGGACGCGGAGCTGAGCAAAGACTCGGTCTCGGAGCCGGGGTTGGGCGCGGGCTTCTTCTTCTCCATCAACTCCACCGTGGAGTCCGGCAGCACCGGCATCTTCACCACCTTCTTCTTAGACTTGGTGGCCTTCACCATGCCAGATGGCGACCGGGGAACCTTCGAAGCCTTGGAGGGGTTGGAGGAGGGATGCATGGCTCGCATGAGACGAACGTAGAGACGATGGGGTAGATGAGCGAGAGAGCGCGCGAGAGAGAGAGAGCAAGTGAGAGACTGGCCACCGCAGGCCCCTTTTATGGGAGCGTGCGGGAGCTGATTAAGGGCCCTCAAGCAGGGCCCGCCCTAGGTCGGGTTTGTTTGAGTTACAAGATAAGCTCTTGCAACTGTTGAGTTGTGGGGGGCCACTTTGAGGAATGGCCGTCCATATGCCCTTTATCAGGCGCATATCCCCATGAGTAGCAGTAGCTCAAGCGCCGGGCGCTGCTATCGCTCTTCTCCAGCTCTGTAGGCAAGGGGCAGGTCCGTCGACCTGTTTACCTTGCAACCCCTGGACCCAGCGCAGCCGTCGCTGTATACTGGGAGAGGACTGTTGCAATCAGTGCCTCCTGCAGGGGGCAGGGAAAACAAGAGAGCGGAGGTAGACAAAGGCCCTAGGCTCACTGCAGCCTAGGCCAGATAAGCTTGGTTCACTGCAGGCTGTAGATTGACGCTTGCAGCGTCAATGCTCGCTCTTGCAGTAAACAAGCCGAGATCGCAGTCAAACTGAGCTGCGAAAGCGAAAAACACCGAAAAGTTTTCGAATGCCGATCGCTGCTTCAAAGTCGAAAGTTGAAGCGATGAGTACTGGCTGAGGCAGATTGGCAGCAAGGCCAAAATGCAGGTGCAGGAAAGTCGAACTCGAGCGCTCATAGCTGTCCTCTCCAGCAGCCTTTCGGAAACCGAAAACAAGAGGAAAGGTGTGCACTCCTTTCGTCCTGGCTGGAGAGCAAGCTGGTGTTGACTTTGGCGCGGAAGCTGCAGCCGAAGCTGCTGTCGGTGAGGTCGATTGTAGGGGTACTAGCTGAAAAGCCAGAACCCGACGAAGCTGCTACCAAGCGCTGCGCTAGTCCACTCCAGGATGGGAGGAAAAGCGTAGTCTGTAACAATGCCGCTGGGAAGGGTGGTGGGCTGTGCGATGTCGCCGAAGCGATCGAAGGCGGTGAGCTAGTGCATGAAGCTGAGCATGCTGGAGATCTTAAGCATCGTGTCCGCCAGGAACCAGCCCTCCTTCCATTCTTTTACTAGTTCTACATTTGATATACACACTGACTTACAAAAGCAAGGGATGGCCAGTTAAATAGTGAATGATAAGAGCCTAGACGGTCAAGGTCCAACATGACGCTGAAGCAGCGCAAGAAAGAAGGAAGCAGGGAACAGAAAAGAAGGGCCCCCAACAAAAAACCAAAAAAAAAAAAAACCACAAAAAAAAATCTTCACGATGCCATCTCAGTCTCAATAGTATACAAACCAAACCAAAAAAGTAGTTGCTCAGCCATTCCAGCTGTTTACGATGGCTGCACCAATAGCATGTCTTCTCCGCCTTGAACTGGGCCTCCTGAGTCCTAATTGGTTCTGCCCTACCTGCCATTTCTCCAGTTCCTTTTTCGCTGACTTCATCGGACACTGCCTGGTCCAAAATCATTTCGAAAACATTAGGTCTCCTCTTGAAAATGTGTCTAGCGAAAATCATAGTGTAATTTGCTGCAGGAATGCTTTCAGAGAAGTTACAAGCTTGCTTTAGAAAAAGTTTCAAGCAACTGCGCAAAAGTCTGTTGTAAAACCAGAGCTAGTGGTCGAAAAATCGAAAATAGAAGTTACAAGCTTGCTTCAGAAAAATCTTCAAGCAACTACGCAAAAGCCTGTTGCAAAACCAGAGAAAAGAAAAGAAAGAAAACCAGAGCTAGTGGTCGAAAAATTCGAAGAAGAGACAAGAACGCTTATTGAAACTGGACCACCTGAAAAAACATCTCGGGATCTAGTTTCCCTGAACTGCACTCGCTGTGACTTCAAATCGCAGCCCAAGCGAAAGCACCTGAACACTCGAGCTGTCTTCCATGTCACAGCCTGCGCCAGGATCTATGCCTACTCCTGCTCTGCTTGCCAGAAAACGTTCGCCCAGAATGTCCAAGCCAAGCTCCACCTCAAGGCATGCGCTCCGCATGCATACGTTAGAATCGATCAAAGGTTAGTGAAATATTTTGATCAATCGATGCAACTCACTGGAAGCAGATTGAGGCAAGAGAAAGAGAGGGCAATCCGCGATGCTCTGGCTATTCATTTTCCTGGCGTTGCCTTGTCCTGGATTGGACTAAAGTGAGGGTCGTTTGAATGGTAGATTTTATCCGAACGCTATCTTAATTGCTCTGCAACAACTATCGTTCTATTTTTGAAATAATGTTTCGTGATCGCGATTTAAAATAAGGGGAAAGGAAGTGACAGGGAGGCAGAAAAACGAAAGCATTTTTCAAAATGAAAGCCGCATACAATTAAGAGTTTGTTGGGCGGAGATTTAAGCCCTAATTGATGAGTTATTTGTTTCACAACTGCTCATTCATATCCAAGGGCGGATATAGGATTTTGGTTCGGGGGGGGGGGGATTTGGGTCAAAAGTTTGTCAGTACTGAAAAGCATTCTGCTTCGTCACGTCAATGATTAAACACTTTCGACAGGTTGGCTTTATTAAAAAAAATTCAAATTCAAAAACTATGCGTTTTATGTTATTGTTGAAAATCCAGCGCATTATCATTGTTTATTGCAGTGCAATGCTGGTTGGAATCAGGTTAATAAACTTTCATGGTAGTCGACCTCTCGCTGAGAGCGCACTGGAGGAAAGAGAGGGCAAAAAAAATGTAATCATATCATCCACCTCACCTCAGACTTCTCTCACTTTCCTGGTGCTAGAAGGAATGACTTGAGGATATCCGCAGTTGCTTTATGGCGTTGCATATATTGGGCCCGATGAAGCAGAAACATGCCAGGGGCAATCTTAACGCAATGCTTATGTTCGTTCGATAAATATTGCAATAGTTTACCACCAGTCCAGGGCTGATGCCGGCTATGTCGCCAAGTAAATGTGAAACATCTTTACAAATACAAATTTTTCGCCCAGAATGAGCAGTACCAAACTTCTTCTTCGCAGAGCAAACTTGTGTAGCCCTGCAAGTGTTTGATCGCCTGGTATTAGCTTTAAAAGTCTCAAAGAGAACAAGAGTCCAGCTATCCATTTCAACTGCACACATTTTTCACAATGGCCCGCCACGACAAGGCTGATAATTGCAGCTTCAAGACACATCATAAATTGATGCACGCGCAAGATGGACTGCAATCGTTCTGTCCGCATGCCGCTGAGGATAGTGCAAGCGAAATCAGGAGTATAAGCAGCACATTTAGCATCCTTTCAGATTCTCTACTCAATTCTGAGCACAACTAAGCTGACAGGCACCATAAGTAAGGCTATGAATGAAATGCAGTGCTTTGTAGAATATGAGAATCTATTAGTCGGCGCGAATAACAGTCATTCTTGGCAAAATTCATACAACTGGGCTGGCGTGAGGGAGCAAGGCGAACCGTAAGCGACCAGCTCTTCTTTTCAGCCCAGGTGTATGTTTTGAAGTTTATCGCTAGATCTTATTGCTAGCGGAATTTTGTCTTGAAACAATAATGGAAATACGCTTGTTCGTATATTTGAGCAATACAGCATCCCATAAACAGTTTTCGCAGCTAAAACCTTAAAATATTGAAAATTTTCTTGGTAGTTCTGATACAAATAGTAAAACCAGCAAACCTACAAAGAGACGTGCCAAATTTGGTAACTTTTTTATTTTGCTTTTATTCCGCTGATTTAATTGCAACAATTACGCTTTTCGCATCAAACTTTGAACAGCCCCAACTCCTGCCAACTTTATAGGCCTTCAAGAACTAGGCATCAAATGCTCGGACATTGCAGGCCTTTTGCGCTATTAAACTCACTCATCAGCTGAGCCAACAGTCAAACAAGCGCTTCGATCCAGGTCCGCCCCCGCCCCTACAGTAGCTCCTCTGAGTCTCCCCCAGACACCAGCCTTGTACCGAAGCAGCGTGGCAGCCTTGCGGATTGGCCAGGGAATCCTGAATGCACCCCGACCTCAGTCCTCACCTGCACCAGGCCCAGTGCAACGACGTCGTTCGCCTCTTACAGGCCTGCCGAGATCGCGTTTTTTGCGTTTTTATTGATTTTTGGCTGTCTGGAAATTTGAAAAATTTTGAGAAAGGCGTCCTGGGGCGCATGTTCGGCGGCTGCAATTTGGAGGATGCGATCATGAACGCTTGCTTCCGAGCTGTGAGTGTGCTTTAAGTTTGACTGGATGTCGTATGTTTCCAAGAATGGGCTGCCAGACGAGAATAGATGATAGAGGCAATCTTGCATGTCTTTGCTTTCGGAGTCATAATTTTTTTAAATAAATATTCATTGGGAAATCATTCAAATATACGTTTATTTGTCATTTTATCGCTTCGCTCCTCTTAAAGTCTATAAAAAGGCTTATTATTGAGGAACGCATCCATCGCACAGATCAGAATCGTCTTGGCGGCAAATTCAAGAAGAGCAAGGCCGTCGCTCCTCAGCAGGTTTCCATCATTCCTGCTTCCTTAGCTCACATCCTCAACTCAGTGGCCAAAATCAGGGCAAGTCATTCGAGTGGGAAATTCCGCAGCGCCTCATCGAGAAGACGGAGCAGGAGACTGGGAAACCTTGGAAGGAAATAGCCGACTCTACGCCCTCCATCTAAGCCCTCTTCTCAACTGCTCTCCTATTCTGCTGACTGAAAAAGACACTTCTGACTTATTGCTGACTTATTCTGAGACTCATTCGACCTCTACTCTGACGCAATATGGTGAGTTAGATAGAAAATTAGATGTAGGAGAGTTGAAGGATGAATTTTCCTTGCTAGGATTTCTCCAAATTCTCCGACCCGCACTTTGACGCCAAGGCCTGGATCAACGCCGCCTTCCGAGCTCCCGAGGCCCAGACTCAGGTGCGTTCAGATTGAGCAGAAATTTAGCCTAATTTGAAATGAAATTGGTTTTTGAAATTTTCTAATATTTATTTTCAAACAATTTTCATTTCAAGGCAGAAAATCAAAACGTTTGATGAGTTTGGGCTAGCTGAGTTAAAGTTGAGAGCAGGGCAGGTTGCAGAGCCGGGAGGAGGTGGCGAATGCGATGGTGCTGAAGCTGCAGCTGTTCATCGGCGAGGTGAACAAGGCCCTGGAGGAGACCTCCGGTCAGATACTCCACGTCATGCCCAGGTACACTTATTCACTACCCACACTGCTGATGTTTCAGCAGGGCTTTACATTAGCGCAAAATGAGCTAAGTACAATCGGGTTGGAATGTCTCCGAATTGAGTCTTAGAGTAGTTGATCAGTAAATTTGCTGTTTGAGGCTGGTGAGGGAAGTCGAGACGATGCAGGGTGAAGCTCTGCTGTTGCAGAATCGAATGCAGGCAGTGCAGCAGGATGTTCGCAAGGTTGGCCGTTTCTGTGCTGCCATTAAGTTGCTGCGGTTCATGGAAGGTGATTGAGGTGGAGACGAACACGACGCTGGCCATGGAGAGTCTGCTGGCCATAGACGCGGAAAAGAGCAAGATTCAGGCCGTTGAGAAGGCTCTTCGGGTTACTTCTCCTATTTTCTTTGACCCATCATGGCTGTTCTAGTTTGCCTGCGCACATCAACGCAGGGGTAATGCCAAATGTACAAATGGAACAGATAGTCCAACCACACTTAAAGAATTGCTCAAGGCCCATCCGAATCGGAATTTCCTCCAATTGATCTAACCAAATACAAACCTTAAAACATCAAGCAAGCTAGTGGAAAATTTGCTCAAACTTCGCATTGATGAATGGCTCATTTCAAGTTCAGCTGTCCCCGATAAACCGTCTCAATCCTAGCCTGCTCAAAATTCATGAAAAATGCGAATCGCAGGAGGTGGAAAACTGGTCCAGCCTCACCGGGGACATGGAGGAGGTCTTCGGCTCCGGGGACGTGGAGCTGATGGCCGGTCGACTGCGCACCCTCCAGAACTCCCTCCAGGTCATGGGACGCAAGGTCACCTCACTCTGGCCTTCTCCTCAGCCAAGCCAGAATGGACCCCCTGTAGGTCTCCGACTATGCGGAGAAGGCGGAGCTGGTGGAGCGCCTGAAGGACCAGTTCATGGCCGTCGTCTCCCCGTCGCTGGTCGGAGCCTTCTCGGCAAGGCAGCCTCAGACCCTGCTCTACTACAAGCAGGTTTGCTGCTCTAGATAGTGGGGAGTAACTGGCGACTTGCTCACAAACATATTGACTGAAAGATAAGTGCCACTGCTTTTGTAAACGGCGCTGAAACATCAGACGCACTATTACTTGTTCGAGCAATCCGATCAGTTCAAACATTCAAAGCGGTCAAGTGGGGCCTTGCTCATCCAAATAAATGCAAAAAGGATAATTTTGCCGAAGCATTGGCTGGAACTGCTGTTGTGTGTCTTTAGAAAGTGGCTGGTATCGATTGGCTGGCAGGTGTGTGAGGAGCTGGGCCGCGGGGGTGAGCTGGGCAAGTACTATCAGAAGTGGCTTAAAGTCTCCCTCAACGAGGCCTGGACTGGACTCTTGGAAGCCCACCAAGGCTTGGAGCCCCTCTGGTCCGCCCTCTTCGACCATCTACTCACCACCTGGTTCAATGAGGTACTCCACTCCCCTTTCCCTCCCCTTTCACTCAACCTCCACTCCAACGCTCCACTGCAGGTGAAGTGGTGCGAAAGCTGCCAGTTCACAGAGGCCGCCTCCATGACGGCCCGAGCCCTGGCCAAATCCCTGGGTGAGGAATTGATGTTCTATTCTGAAGCAATGTTTATACTTTTATCGATTTCTGGAAGAAATAAACGAAACATTGCAGAGCAACTGGAGCCGAGTCTGGCCGGCACCCTGCAGGATCGCCTGGACCAAGAGTCCCTGCCGCTGCCTACTCTCATAGCACTCAAACAGGTCTCAAACATCAACCCATCCTCAATTGCGGAATCACTAGCCAAGCCAAAACTTTACCTAAGCAGACTTTTCATCTGTAGCTTGATTAGTCGTAAATTGTCTTTAGTTAAGGAAGAATTCCTTCATTCGCTAGTGCTAGTGCTTCATTAGCCTAACGATTTGGAAAGCAAATCTATAATGAGCGCGAAACATCAGGCCTCCGAGTCCCTGATGGGCAGCCTGGGCCCCAGCCTAGCCAACCCCGGCGACGAGGAGCTCCTGGCCAGCTCCGTCTACGCCCCTCTACTGCCCTTCCTCGCAGCCTACCAGCAGTACCAGCAGAGCATCCTCCTCCAACGGCTCGGCGCCCTCCCACTCGTTCCCCTCTTCATCCCTCTCCCAGTCCATTGGTGGCTGTAAATTGATTGATAGGAGGGGGAGCTGGGTGCGGCGGTGGGGAAGGCGGAGGAGACGGTGGTGGGCGTCTTCGCCGAGGCCCTGGGTGCTGTGGACCAGTGCGCGCTGCTGGTGGGCCCGCTCGGCCTGCCCATGCTGCTCAAGGCCCTGCAGGTTCGCGGAGGCCTTACTTGGATGGCTGATGTTTCTGGGATGTGTTATGGCATTTTGGAACTCAAATATTGTTGATTAGATAAGAGGACGAAGAAGAGGAAAACTATATTCCGAATCGGCGGAGGTTATGTTATGCAATTCGGCTGGGGATATGTTGCAATGTGATGTAATGCATAAGCATCTAAACTCAGCCGTTGGACATCTGAAAGTCTAGAAAAACAAGGATTGACCTATTTGTTGGAAAGAGGATGATGCAGACGTACCTGGGCAACTACACGACGCTGCTGCGTAAGTTGGTGGAGTCGGCCAAGCTGGGGGAGGAGGCGGAGAAGGCGGAGGACTGGCAGCGCTTCCAGACTCTGCTTCAGCTCATCAAAGTTCTTGGTGTCTTGCTAATTTCATCAAAGCTGCTCCTGTCCTCACCCGTTCCAACATAGACTATATTGAGCTTAAATATTGGGCTGGCGCGAACGGAGCTTAAGCGGAGTGTCAGCGCCGCCCCTCTTTTCGACCCAGGTGTATGTTTTGAGGGTTATTGCTAGTCGTGAGGGTTATCGTCATCTGCATTTTGGTTTTGGCGCGCATGGAAAGAGACACTGAACTGCGCGCCAAAAACAAAATGCAACTGTCCAAGCAGCAGATTTCAGTAGTAAAAATTGTATTTCCTTGTCTTTTTTGCGCGGCCGCAGGCCGCCTGCCGCGAAGGGCAAGGCAGTCAGAGCTCCGGAGGCTGGAGGGCATGGGTGCGGAGGCCCCGGAGCGTAGCCTAGCATGCGAAGCATGCTAGGCGAAGCGTAGGGGCCATAGCACCCGTGCCCGGAGGCCGGAGGGGCTCTGGCGCCTTGCCCGGAGCGGCGGGCGGCCAAGGCCCGCTTATACAGTTACCCCATTTTTCGTCCGTCTGTCCGCATATATATATATATATCTGGTACCATCGGCAGGCCAAATGTGGTCTCTTTTCTCCAAAATTTTGAATTGCCTCGAGTAAAAAGTCAAGGAAATACAATTTCTACTAGTGGAATCTGCTGCTTGGACAGTTGCATTTTGTTTTTGGCGCGCAGTTCAGTGTCTCTTTCCATGCGCGCCCAAAACAAAATGCAGATGACGCAGCAGATTCCACTAGTAGAAATTGTATTTCCTTGACTTTTTACTCGAGGCAATTCAAAATTTTGGAGAAAAGAGACCACATTTGGCCTGCCGATGGTACCAGATATTTCTTCCACTTTTAACATATTATATAACATATAAATACAAATTTTATATTTTTGGTTATTTTTTTAGTAACGATTTTATTGGATAAATGAATAAAAAATAAACAAAACTTATTTAAATAAACTTTTTTTAATAAAAATAACAAAAAGAAAACATTTGAAAAAAAAAAGTACAATGCAAATATATTGGCGAATTAAATTTTTTTGGGAAATATTCTTGGATAACAAAATTTTAGGGGAATATTTTTGGTTCTTGAGTTCTTGGCAATCGATATTTGGGAGAAAAGAGCTTTTATTTAGGCCTGCCGACGGTACCAGTAATTTTCTCATCTTGAAATACACAAAAATTAAAGTGAATCCATGAGAAGGATTCGAACCTCCTAGATTCATTCAGCAGTCCAATCACTTGCACCATTACACCAATGGTGCATATGACTTATTGGTGTAACTGAAAAGCTAAATACATGAGGCCTAGGGACCCGGGGAAGGGGGTTGGGGGGGAAAAATGAATACCTACTATCGTCCATTGAATAGATGCGGAGAAGAAGAAGAAGAAGAAGAAGAAGAAGAAGGAGAAGGAGGAGGAGTTCGGACAAATGGTTTTTTGCATTTTTCACAGTGAAACAAATAGTTTTGGGCTAAAGTCAAAAGATAAACTATAGTCAATTCGATGTTGCTCTTTCCATTGCAAAAAGAATTTAAACGATTGGAGCTTTCTGTGACGAGCAGCAGCCTTATCAAAATTGAGATCTAGCAATAACCCCTAAAACGTACACCTAGGTCGAAAAGAGGGGCTGGGCGCTGACACTCCGCTAAAGCTCCGTTCGCGCCAGCCCAATATATATATAACTGGTACCATCGGCAAGCCAAATGTGGGTCTCTTTTCTCCAAATTTTGTAATTGCCTCGAGCAAAAAGTCAAGGAAATTTATCTACTATTTGTGGAATCTGCTGCTTGGACAGTTGCATTTTGTTTTTGGCGCGCAGTTCAGTGTCTCTTTCCATGCGCGCCCAAAAACAAAATGCAGATGACGCAGCAGATTCCACAAGTAGTAGATAAATTTCCTTGACTTTTTGCTCGAGGCAATTACAAAATTTGGAGAAAAGAGACCCACATTTGGCTTGCCGATGGTACCAGTTATTTCTTCCACTTTTAATATAGTGTAAAATGTATAAATACAAATTTATATTATTTTATAACATATGAAAAAAAAATTTAAAAAATAAACTCATTAAAAATATAACAAACATAAAAGAATCGAAAATATATTAAGATATTATTGGATAAAAAATAAATAATGAATAAAAAACAAAATTATTTAAAAAATATAACAAAGAGAAAAGATTCGAAAATCAAAAATACAATAAAAATTTATTGGCAAACTAACATATTTTTATGAAATTTTCATGATTTATACTTAGGGCAATCGATTTTGGGAAAAAAGAGATCTAATTTTGACCTGCCGATGGTACCAGTTGTTTTCTCAACTTAAAATTTCCAAAATAAAATAATTACCTAGGAAGGATTCGAACCTCCCGGATTCAACCAGCCATTCACTCACTTAGACCACTATGCCACTGGTGCATATGCTTTGATGTTTAACTGAAGACTTATGAATAAAAGTCAAACATGAGGTCCAAGGACCCGGGGGGATGAGTGGGGGAAGAAATGAATACCTACTATCGTCCATTGAATAGATGCGGAGAAGAAGAAGAAGAAGAAGAAGAAGAAGAAGGAGAAGGAGGAGGAGTTCGGACAAATGGTTTTTTACAAATTTTACTACAATTCTGCAACTTTTCAGCAATTTCTCGCGAGTTTTGGTCAATTTGATGATGCTCTTTCCAATGCAAAAAGAATTAGAAAGATTGAAGCTCCCTGTGACGAGCTAGAGCCTTATCAAAATAAAGATCTAGCAATAACCCTCAAAACGTACACCCAGGTCGAAAAGAGGGGCTGGGCGCTGACGGTTCGCTTTGCTCCCTCGCGCCAGCCCAATATATATATGTGGTTCCAGAGCCCGGACTCAATGGTTTTTCAACCAAATTGGCTGAAATTTTGTATGAAAGTCCGTCTGGGTGGTGGGTAGGAGGGTTTTTCTGGGCATGGTCTAATTTTTTTTTGTTCTGGATTTATGGTCAAAAAACCTCGAAAATGGAGACCTTTAAATTCGAAAATTTTTCGAAAAATTGTATTTTACTTTTTTTATCATTTATTATTATTTAGATTACTTTTATCATTTAAGTGCCTCAGAAACCAAAACTAAACTTGGGCCAATTTGTTACTTTTACTTTTGTTTGCGTTATATAAGTATTTATTGAACCCAGATGCTGATTATACAATTCATTGCTTAAAAAAGTGAATAAGGCCGCGCATCTATTGGCGATAGCCGATAATACCTTGTTTACTCGAGGCAATTGCAACTTTTGGAGAAAAGAGAACTACATTAGGCCTGCCGATGGTACGAGATATTATATAGCATGTCAATAGAGTCTCTATGGTTCCAAGCTTCCAAGTTTGGAATTGATTCAAATCGAATGGTTTTTAAAATCTGCCACTCAATGCGTGCATCTTCAAGCAACACCAGTCGCTTGATGTTTCACACACTTTCAAAACTTCCTTACTTTCTGTCAGGCTCAATGAACGCCTTGTTTAGTACTTCAAAACAATACCTTACCTCAATCGAACAATCCTAGGCATCGGTTTCGTACGCCTGCAGCGACTGGAAGAAGCGCTGAGCCTTTCCTATGCCGCCCTACTGGATGCGCCCGGATTGGAGACTGCCTTGGGCACCCACATTCGGTTGGTCGACTAGATATCCTTCCATCTGAAGAGAAGGGTAAGTTTGTGCAGAAAATCGGAAGGGAAAGAGAAGACAGAGGAAGAGGAGGAGGAAGGGAAGCTGGATGCCTTCGATGCCAGCCTGCTGCGAGAGCCGGCCATTCGCAGCGGCCTTCAAGATCTTCTGCTGGCCCGGGCCTCTGGTTAGTCACTTTGCCTCCTTTTTAGGCTATTAGAAGCGAACGGTGAGGATGGGAGTATTTTGATTTTAGTTATTCCCCATCAATTCGGTGGGCCAAATCCTAAGTCTAGTCATGCGAGGAGGAGAGTTTACTAGGTTTTGGCTTGCCAGTCTGATGGGGCACGCAAAAATATTCCCTTGGGTCAAAATAGGCTGACACTCCTTCAAACGGCGAAGAGTCGAATTTGGGTAGAGGGCTGGGGGTGGTTTGAGGCGATGGTCCATTTCTGGGCGAAGCCAGCAAGCAGCTGGTGCGGGTGACACAGAAGGCACTCCGCCTCCTCAGCCAGGTCATGTACGGACCCATCGATGGCCTGCTTCAGCCCCTGCCCAAACTTTCGGTTTCATTTCGACAACAAGACTCGCATGAGCTGAATAACTTCTGTCCATGCCTCTAGGAAATTATTCATCAACTATGCCTTCAAGCGATACAGTTTGCTCAGTCTTCCTTTATAAGTTTCAGCGCAAGTAATGTTTTTAAGCTCATTCAAATAGAGTCTGTAGCAGTAGCCTCTTGATACTCTGTTCATTTGAGAAATAAACCGACCATTTAGTTCCCCTCTGCTATCTGGAACCAAGCCAACATCTGATGCTTCCCCAGGCCTGGAGCGCAAGGAAGGTGGGCGACGCTGCGGAGGGCGAGGCACTGCCAGCCTTCGCACTGGCGCCGCAGGAGTACATCACCAAGGTCTCCTCCCTCCATCCTCCCTCTGCCTGTACCCTAGGGAGTAGATGAGGACTCAGGTGGGTGCGTACCTGATGCGTCTGGCGCACCACCTGGAGCCTTGGATGAGCGTCGGTGGGGCGGAGGCTGACGGTCTTTGCGCGGCCTTGCTCAAGGGATCCCTGCCGCATGTGCCGAGGGAGCGGAGTATGGCTCTTTTTGCCGTTGGCAGTCTACCCAGGGCACGGATGTTTCGAGAGGCGTATTTTGTCAAGGATTTCTTAAGTTCAATAATGGGGCATCATGAACAGTAGGGATTGTTTTAGTACTTAGCACTTTTTGGTACTTGTGGTATGAGCTTGTGAAGGTTGGGTATCAAAGAGATTGCACAAGCTCTTTCGAAGGCAAAATTGGCTTAGAATGAAGGTCACGCAGCTTTTAGCCACTGCTGCAATTGCTTTATGGAAAAAATTTTGTTGGTGAACCAAATCGGGTTTTAATGTTTTGACTCAATTTGGTTCAAACAACTCTGATTTCAGGTGTATAAAAGTATTTATTACTTCAATGTAAAAGGATTCTGTGGAATTTTAAAACTTCCAAGGACATTATTCAATTCATTTTTCACATTGACAGCTAAACAAAGAAAATTTCAATTTCTCATTGCCAGAACCAGAGTTCATGCATCATCAATCCGCCTCGCATAAGCGGCACAACTGCAGAGGTGGAGGGTGGAGGGAGCGTGGAGGCTGCTGTGGGTCTGGTGATCGAAAGCGCAGGCGGAGGAATGATGGCTCGCTTTGTGGACGCTGCCTCGCGGATTCCCAGCCTCTCTGCGCCTGGGGCCAGCCAGCTCATCACTGACATCGGTTTGTGCCTGCCCATTTCTACACGCCTTGTTTGCTCAAAGGCAGCCGCTAGTGAAGAGGCTGAATTTCATTGCGGAAATGGGATTTTTCGTGGTTCTTTATCGAAACAGGGCCCTAGGTTTTGAACGCAGCTCTTCTGTTTGTTTGCTTGATGTTGAAACGTTGCTTGCGCTGTGGAAACGCTAACATTAACTATCACACAGCTGTCTCGTTCAAATTGGATTAATCAGCAAGGTTGAGCTGTCGTTATTGCTGCTCGAAACATCAGCAATTTGGTTAGTACGATAGCTGAGGTATGGAGGACGTATTGCAGAGTATCTGTGCAACGTGGTGGAGGACCTGGGCCTGGAGCCATCCGAAACTTTGGCCGCCCTTCGCGAACTGCTCAAGATGGACTCCGTAAGGCTTCCTTTGAAACCTCCTTGGTGGTCCAAAAATAAACCCAATTCCCAAATAATATTTGCTCTTCCGTCATAAACTGGTTGACATGAGCTAGGTAGGT